>JAECUM010004760.1:0-112414 GCA_016617855.1 Megalonaias nervosa | reverse complement strand
CTAAACAGTTCTAATTTAATCCAGGTTCGAATCTCTGAAGTTCCAATATGGAAGGCAATGAGGTCGTTGTACTGATGGCAACAGTTCCTCGTTGAATCACAATTTATAAAGTTCTGTTTAGAATTCCAGAATAAATTTCCACTAAAAGTCTTTGTCCCAGAATTTTCATAAAGAAAAGCACTTGTGTTGTTTTCTAGAGAATTTAAATTATTAAATCCCCAAAAATAGATGAACTTCAGAACAAGCTGGCATCAACAAAAATAACACCTTGTATCCTCAAGGTGTAAAATATGACTGCCTAAAACACTCTGAGAATGAGTATTAAAACCCTCAGTTTTAGATCACATGGTGGCCTACGTGGTCACCCAGATGGAACAACACAATAAAAGCGCACAGTCGATAGACACGCAAGCCTTAACGAATCTTACTATAAGATTCAGTAAAAAAAGTTGTTTCCAAATTAGAGCTATCACGCAAGCAGATCATGACCTCGGTAATAGCCAATCGTTTTAACTCGATGTTTACAAAGTCTATGAACCAAAGTGAGCGAAAAATAGTGCTTAAGTCATACTTTTACGTTCTAATCAGACTTATATTTCAAAAATATCAAATCCGGTGAAAATAATCATTACAATAAAATGTAATGAAACAAAAAATAAAATAAAAAAGAATTTAAAACTAACACAGAAGTAATTAAATTCCATATACATAACACTTCCCCCCATAAAGAAAAAGAAGGATTTATATAATAAAGCTTTCTTTTTACAATATGTAAATTATACATGAGGTAAAACAAAATTACATAAGAAAACTCTTATGAATTATACAAAGTGTACATGAAATAATATTTCTATACATGGGAAAGTGCATCTGCAATCAAATTGTCTTTTCCTTTGATGTGCCTGATGTTAAGATTATATTCTTGTAAAAACAAACTCCACCTTAATAATCTTTGATTTTTATTTTTCATCTTGTCGATGAAAGTAAGGGGGTTGTGATCACTAAACACAACAACCGGAGAAGGAGCCGAGCTAATGTAGACTTCAAAATGCTGTAATGCCAGTATTAAAGCCAAACATTCCTTCTCAATTGTTGAGTAATTTCTTTGGTGCTTATTAATTTCTTAGAGAAATAGCACACTGGGTGATCAGCACCATTTCTGTCTTCTTGAATCAATATTGCTCCAGCCCCAACATCACTTGCATCAACAGATAACTTAAAAGATTGATTGAAATTTGGAGTTGTAAGAACTGGCGCACTTTTGAGTATGGCTTTTAACCTATCAAAAGCCTCCTGACATTTTGAGTCCAAAGAAACTTGTTTTTCTTACTCAACAAGTTTGTCATGGGGTTCAGCAGTATTAGAAAAATTGGAACAAAATTTCTGATAATAGCCGGCCATACCCAAAAATCGCATCAGTTGCTTTTTACTGACAGGCACAGGGAAATGAGAGATAGCCTTGACCTTAGCATCTATAGGTTTAACTTGACCATGTCCCACAATATGTCCTAGAAAAGTTACACAAGCATGGCAGAACTCACTTTTAGATAAATTGTCAAATTTGCATCAGTGAGTCTGTCAAAGAATTTTCAAATCGTGGCTAGATGTTCTTTCCAGGTGTCATTGTAAATGATGACATCATCAATATAAGCATCACAGTTTTCTAGACCAGAGGCGATCATTTTCATCAAGAGTTGAAAAGTACTTGGGGAACCCTTCATCACAAAAACGGCATTAATATATATTGATAGAATCCATCTGGAGTCACAAATGCCGAAATTTCCTTTGCCTTTTCTGTTAGTGGAATTTGCCAAAATCTTTTCAGAAGGTCAAATTTGGTGACATACTTGGCATTTCCAATTTTATCAATACAGTCATCGATTCTTGGTAATGGAAATGAATCTGTTTTAGTCACACTGTTCACCTTCCTATAATCAGTGCACATATGCAGAACTTTATCTGGTTTTGGAACAAGTATACATGGTGAACTCCAGTCACTTTACTGGGCTCTATGAAATCGTTCTCCAGCAAATACGAAATTTCCTTTTTCAAGTATTCCCGTTTGAGAGGGTTCATCCTGTATGGGTGTTGTTTCACAGGTTTTGAATCTACAATTTCAGCGCCATGAAAAATTTTGTTTGTCCTTGTAGGAATATCTGGAAACAAGTGCTTGCTCATAATTCGAATAATAACTGTTTAAGTTCATTCCTTTCTTGTTGTTGCAAATGTAAAAGTTTCTGGTCCAGATTTTTCATAATTTCCGAATTCCGAAGATTTGTTGCTCCAAGATCAACAGAGTCCAATTGAATTTCATCTGTTAAATCCTCAGTTTATGGGACAGGTACAACTAAATTAATTGCATGATTTGCCTGGCTACCTCTTTCAATATACTAGTACTCCATTAATTTATTTAGATCAGAGTACTGTTATTATAATTTAACTCATTCATTTTCTTCTTAACTTTGTAAGGGCCTTAAAATCTAATTTGAAGAAAATTTTGAAGAATGAGCGAGAGAATGAACTCCATTACAAGACTCAAAACTTATATCCATTAAAGTTCTGTGAAACCATAATTTCACTTTTGACTTGAATTGCTGAGTGCCAAATTCAAGTATAACAAGCTGGAAAATTCCAGACATAAAATTTTACCCTTGACCAGATTGGACAAATTTGGGAAGGCCAAACTGAGTAAAAAAACTTTATCAAAGCTTTTACTGTGGTTTTTGTTTTAATATTCCTCAAAGGAATTGCCTCTGGGAATCTTGTTGACGCACATATAATGGTCAATAAATATTGGTTGCCCGACTTGGTCATAGGTAAGGGACCAACACAATCTACCATAATTCTGCTAAATGGTTCATCAAATGCAGGAATAGGTTGCAGATGAGCCTTAGGTATCTTCTGATTGGGTTTTCCTACCATTTGACAAGTATGACAAGATCTACAAAATTTACAAACATCACTTTTGATTTTGGCCAATAAAAGTGAGACAAGATCTTGTTATAAGTTTTATTTGTTCCTCAATGACCAGCCAGAGGAGTTTCATGGGCCAGACTAAGTATTTCCTGTCTGTAAGATTTTGGAACTACAATCTGATAGTTCACTGACCACTCGTCACTAGCAGGTACCTCGGGAGGTCTCCATTTTCTCATAAGAATTCCATTTTTAATGAAATAACAGACAGGTACTTCAGTAGCTTCAGTTTCACTAATGGCCTTCTGAAACAAACAGGAGATCTCAGGATCTTTTTCCTGTTCGACGACAAGTGATTGTCATTTGTCACCCTGATTAGATAAAAGAGAATGAGTATTTAAAAGAGGATCACTGTGATCAATACCTTTTGATTGATCCAAATTAGGAGTGAAAGTGACCTCATCAAAAGCCTGACCAATACATGTGTCAGCTAAAGAAATATTTTCCTTATCAAAATCATTCTCAAGAGCTTTCTTTGCCATAGCTCTGGTAACTGCACAAGCTGGGTATAAATCAGGGTATTCTTTTTCAATAGGATCAACTTTCTGATTCAAAGAAGGCTTGTCAGTTACAAGTGGATTAACCACAACCTTGTCTCCAGCTGGGTCGTTGCCTAGTAACAAATGAATGCCCTCAACGGGTAGGTTAGACACTATACTGACTGTCACAGGTCCTGACACTAAGTCTGATAACAAATTTACAGAATGGAGAGGAACATTAACAAAGCCGCACTCTACTCCCAGAATGAGAACACTCTCATTAGAACAGGACTTCTCAGAAAAAGGCAAAGTACTTGATAATAAAAGACTCTGAGAAGCTTCTGTATCCCTTAAAATTTTAATAGGGATAGGATTGGCCAAATCACCCAAGAGTGATATGGAACCCTTCGACATGAATGGGTCATAATTCTCCATAATAAAATCAGACTGGGGTTTATTAGACCCAACAAATGTATTTCTTTCAATACATGACCGTGACCTTGACCTCTTAGAAATAAGAGCATTTGGGATAGGTCTGTTTTGATTCTGATGCGTATATTTCAGATTGAAGCAATCAGAAATGATGTGTCCTTTTTTCTTGCAATAGGTACACGTAGGAATAGACAAGGATTTTGAATCAAGTTTATCAGAAGCTTGATTTTTAGAAGTTGTGCCAGATTGAGTTTTAGAAGGAGGCGTATAAGGCTGAAATACCTTTATACTAGTAGACTGCTGAGTGAATGATTTGCTTACAACAGGAACTTTATGAGTTAAAGAATACTTGTCCGCAGCAAGATCAGCATTTTCTAAGGTATCAATCTCATGCTCTTCAAGATGAGTCTTAATGTCATGATGAACACAGTTCTTGAACTCCTCAAGTAATACAAGTTGTTCGAGACTTTTATAATCATGTTCAACTTTCTCAGCTAAGCACCATCTCTTAAATAACAGCTCTTATTCTCTTGCTAATTCAACATAAGTTTGTCCAGCTTCTTTTTAATAGTTTCTGAATTTTTGCCGATAAGCCTCAGGGACTAATGCATAACCCTTTAAGATGCACTCCTAAACCAAATCATAGTCAGAACTTTGCTGTACTGACATGGATGCATAGATATCTCGGGCCTTGCCAAAAAGTACACATTGCAATAATTGAGTCCAATGCTCCCTTGGCCATTTCAAATTTTCAGCAACTTTTTCAAAATAAATAAAATATTTGTCTACTTCTTTTTCTCTCAAAGGGGGCATTAACCTGATATTTCTTGTAATGTCAAAACTTGAATTTGCATGTGAAGTGGAAATGTGCTTTTCACTTGCCAGCTCAATTTCTTTCATTCTAATTTGAAACTCCCTTTCATCCTTCTTTTTGCAATTGCATATGTCTCTCTCTTTCCCTCTCTTCTAATTGTAATTGTTTATCTCTCTCCCTCTCCTGTCTCTCTCCTCTTTTTCAAATTGCAATTTCATTTGTTTATCATTCTCTCTTTCCTGTCTCTCTCTCTCTCTCTCCTCTTTTTCAAATTGCAATTGCAGTTGTTTCTCTTTCCTCCTTCTGAAAGCTCGAGCTTCCTTAACTCCAATTCCATTTTATGTCAGAGTCTGATACTGACTTAATGACCGAAGCCAAAACACTTTTATCAGGACATTCTTCTCTACCAAATATTGAACCAAAATATTTTTAATTTATTATTTCGTTAAGGAAGATTTTGCTTCAGAAAGATCATATTTTCTGGCAAGTTCAAGCAACTCATCTTTTTTCAGACTATCCAACTGGCCCTGAGTAGGACTAGAAAGTCTCCACTTTTAATGACATTGTGAATGAAAGCCTGTTGTTTTCACTAAAGATTTCAAACAAAATGTAAAATAGTACTTGGGATTTAAAAACTAGGGGAATTTAAATTTCAAAAAACAATTTTCTGAAATATTTTAGCCAAAATTCAAATAACCAAGGATGAGCAACCCCAATTTTCTCTGTTACATGTAGGCTCGTAAAAATGTAACAAAAGAAAAGAGTGAAGTCAACAAGCTTTATAAATTTTAACAAAATAATTTATTTCCGTAGAAAACGAGATAAAAATATGAAATAGGACTTACGGTTTGGGAATATAATCCAAAATATTAATCCTAGAATTGAAAAGTATAAGTCCTATCACTAAATAGTTCTAATTGAATCCAGGTTCGAATCTCGATGATGTTCCAATATGGAAGGCGATGACGTCAGATGAGGTCATTGTACTGATGGCAACAATTCCTCATTGAAATACAATTTATAATGTTCTTTTTAGAATTCCAGAATAAATTTCCACTGAATGTCTTTTTCCCAGAATTTTCATAAAGAAAAGCACTTGTGTTGTTTTCTAGAGAATTTAAATTATTAAATCCCCAAAAATAGATGAACTTCAGAACAAGCTGGCATCAACAATAATAACACCTTGTACCCTCAAGGTGTAAGATACGACTTACTAAAAACGCTGAGAATGAGTATTAAAACCCTCAATTTTAGATCACATGGTGGCCCACGTGGTCACCCAGATGGAACAACACAATAAAAGCGCACAGTCGATAGACACGCAAGCCTTAACGAATCTTACTATAAGATTCAGCAAAAAAACCCAGTTGTTTCCAAATTAGAGCTATCACGCAAGCAGATCATGACCTCGGTAATAGCCAATCATTTTAACTCGATGTTTACAAAATCTATGAGCCAAAGCGAGCGAAAAATAGTGCTTAAGTCATACTTTTACGTTCTAATCAGACTGATATTTTTTTTCAAAAATATCAAATCCGGTGAAAATAATCATTACAATAAAATGTAATGAAACAAAAAATAAAATAAAAAAGAATTTAAAACTAACACACAAGTAATTAAATTACATATACGTAACACTATATACTATATTAAAACAATATCTACTCCGTACTGAAGTAAAAATATCAGCTGCTTTATACTGAGCTAAAACAATATCATCAATTGCATACTGAGCTAAATAATATCAGTTGTATACTGAGCTAAAACAGTATCATTAACTGCATACTGAGCTAAAACAGTTTAAATAACTGCATACTGAACTTAAAACAATATTTTCAGCCATATGCTGAGCTGAAAACAATATTGGCAGCTATATACTGGGATAAAACAATATCATCAGCTGCAAAATACAATAGCATGTTAGTCAGCGGTAAAACACATACATTTTTATCTAGTCTTGTATACATATATAGGTAAATATATGAATGTACAACACCTCAAATGGATTCAAATTAATACAAGTGCTTGTAGTGAACTGCTGTTGTATGAGAGCTGGAAGTGCTATGTATCCAATGCTCACATGTTTTTATTTTCAATTTACAGTAGTTTCTACACTAGACCACAGAATGTTACTGTTGTTGTAGGGTTTAATGCCAAGAGATGCTATATATGACGGCCAACGTAAATAGTGAAGGAAGAACCCGGGAAAGAACCACGACCCACGAGAAGCTACTGGCAAACTTTCTCACATACCCACATTGGCCAAGCCCAAGACTCAAACCCACGCAGACAGAGGTGAGATGGCAGTGATCCGTAACGGTGAGCGCTTTAGACCACTCAGCCACATGGGGGCCCCCACCACAGAATGTGCAAAAAAGACACAAATAAATTAAATCATTCTTATTTAAAATCTGTTATTTACATCATCCTTTATTTCTGCTTTTCATAAGAGACAGTGGATTGGAACCCTGATGTAAATAAATGCCCTGAAGTACGGAGCTCATCTCAAACATTGCATGAAGAACGTGGGGGTCTTTGTAGGAGCCATAAAGCAGTCTATGGGACTTGCACAACATTTAGCTTTATTATTGTAAATCCTGTTGATTCAGATTCTCATTAGGAATAAACTGTCTTTGGAGAAAGAATTAAATGCAACAGGATCGTAAGACTCATGAAATTGTTCAGGGCTATGTTATAAGAGGTTATTGCAATTCAAATATTTGTATGTTTTCATGCCGCTATTCCCGTTCAGAAATGCTCATCTGTTTCATGACAGTATTCATTGCACAATACTTGTAACTAAGATTTTTTTTTTGCATTAATAATTTGAAAATATTGCAGGTAAATTAAATACTTCCCACCACAAAGTAAAGTATCCTTCAGTGTTGTTTGTCATGGGTGTTGACTAGCAAGTATATTGCTTCCATTTTTTTTGCAAGTCCTAATAACCTTATTTGTTTTGATATTTGTGTTTTTGCTATATAAACAATGTTTGATGTAATAAAAAGTTTTCATTTAATTTGTATTTTCCTTTTCCATCACTTAGATTTAATTTTCAATTGATATTTCCCAAGTTTTCTGCCACTGCTCATAGCCTGATAAACCCTTGGTTTCTAAAGGCAGCACCCAGTTTCTTTTCTTGTTGACAATTTTGTTGATCAAGCTGCAAATTTAATACATGTACTTGTTCATTTGCCAAGTGAGTTTTACATCTTCTGGTGAATGTTCGACTTTAATCTCTTTGCTTGTAGAAGCAGTATCCTCTTTGTTTTCCCATGTGACAACCCTTTGATCAAGTCACAAGTTTGATACTTTCTCTGTGCCAAGTAATGGAGGGTAGTTACTTGAACTCCCTGTGATCTTGCTGCACAATTGACACATGTTCAGTTGCAGCCTTTTATAGATTTCACAGACTGAATGATCAAAGTATTCCTTACAGAGCCCAAGCTCAGACTCTAAATAAGCACCCACATATGATATTGAAGCGGTGGAAATGGTGTTGGATGATATTTACAATGACTTGACAATAATGGAGGATATCAGAACTTTATCTGACATTGAGGATGAATTTTTGGACTTTGTACCTGATAAAATTATATAGTGACATTTATAGGATACTTTGAATCACAAAAATATGGACTTACCATTTGTTGTTTTTTTTGGTAAGATGTGTGGAATTAACATGTTACAGGATTTTGTGAATCGGATCATTTAGAGCTATTTTTATACTGATATATGACCCATAATTGAGTTCATGGATTTATCAAATAAATGGATTTAAAATGTTAATCATTACGGATTTTAATGGATTTAATTTGAACAAATTGTTAGTTTTCAATTCATTTATGATATATTCCACACAATATTTTATTTTATAATGGTTTTGTTGTTATTTTCTCTCTCTCTCTCTCTCTCTCTCTCTCTCTCTCTCTCTCTGTCTCTCTCTCTCCAGTTTAGTTTGTTTATTTTTCCAAAGTGCAAGTCACTCTCTCTGATGACAAGTCACCCATTCAGACAGACCTGACTTGCAAAATACACCCTGACTTATATGAGGGTCAAAGAAAAATTGACTTTTTTCTGTAGCCCTAATAAACAAGGATGTGTGTGACTTGGTAGTTGAGTTGACATGTAAGCAAGTATATACAGTAAATTATTTTGTTCAGTTGTTTTATACTACTTTTATTCTCATTAATTGTATAGAGTATTGTATGTACTCGCTATGAACAGCACAGACCCTGATCTGCCATTGCATCGTGTGCTGGTAGATGATGGTCTGTCTTGTTTAGTTTACTTATTACTCCTAACAGACTGTACAGACCCAGATCTGTTGGTGCATTATGGCAGATCTGGGTTTGTGCAGTTTGCAGATAGACTCAACTTGTAAACTAGTATATATGATATATGTATTCTGTGAACCACAAATTTATAGAATAATTCGGTTTTGCTCTCTTGGTTGACTTCTTGAAATAATTAACGAAACAGGAATGCTTTTCATATTAACATTCTTGTGCACAAATTACTGGATAAGGTGCAACATTTACATGGGTAAATGGCTCAGATTAGTTGACTGCCTGTACATGTTTACAAAATCAGTAACCATGTAAACAAACATGCACATGGCTCTCAGTGGTGCAGAAACTATTGATTCCAATTATTTAAGATATTGCTACATTGTATGATTTTTCTGTTTCTTTTTTCTTAAAATTATTGACGATTTTCACATCAAATCAGGCATAACTATGAAAAGGTTAAAGTTGGCGAGATTTAGGTTGTATCGCACATTACACAACATTACAGATAAGGTTGATTAACAGATCGACGAGTCTGTAAACTATTTACCTTTGAAAAACATGCTCATTAACAGAACCTTTGATGAGTAATATTTTAAAGAAGCACCATTTCAACCTTGTAAGCCACCAAAGTTTCTAGTATTCATTGAAGATCTTACAGAAGCATCATATAAGCATGTTCAGGGCATCCAGTTATACTATATTTTTTTTTTATCCAGTACATCTATGTACTGTTAGAGACAATCTCATGATCTTTAGGATCTTGTACATAAATCGTCAGATATTATTCAATAAAGTCACGACTGTCAAACTGAATCGTATCAAAAGAAGAGGTAAAAGAATTACAGTAAATGAAACAACTGCAAGTAGATTGAGGTGCAGAATGCATGTTGTAAGTGGTTTACATATAAATAGCCATCAGCTCTAAGCCCACTTTGTGGATTAGGGGAAAGGTTGAGTTTCAGGTAAACAGCTTGTTATACACATCTACATATTTTGTTAAACACTGCAGCCATATTATGGTAACAATTTTTCGATCAGGTTCCTGCATGCAATATTGCATCTGTTCTCTGTGAGAAAAAAAAGAAGGCATTATAGTTGTATGGATTTCTTTCTTATATATCATTTGCATTTCATTTTTAACTCAACTGGTCCTAGATTAAATCAGCATATGGGATGGCTTGTTGCCCTTTCTTCAGGTTTCTTATCGATACTCCTCCGGAACTTTGATTGATGCCATAAAACTATACACACACAATCATCCAAAGGTCTATTTGGTTCAATAGTATTCTCACACCATCCTGTTTGTAACCCCTGATGATTTTAAAAACAGATGGCATCAAGGATATGAAAAATGCACCAAAATTAGTCATTTCTTTCATTGTTTTATAATTTCTAACCTGATTGTTTCCAGTGGGTCCCAAACACTGTCAGCTTGTTTACATTTTAAATCAAATGAGACTTTTCTTTAGCAACATGGTTACCATATTTACTTGGACCAGTCTGTTTTCAAGCAACAGATGTAATGTAGTTTAACATCTTTGAAAATCTCAATAATTACATAAATTTTGGATTTACATCTCTTTGAACATATGATTACAAGAGTTTCTCCTGTTTATTTGTTCAGTTTGTGTTAGAAATATTTTAACTAGACATTGCAAATATTGGACAGACAACACAGTTTTGACTGAAATAGATTAGGTCTAGAAACTACAAATGGACAAGGAGCAATCTGTCTGCTTGTTTACATCAGACACCAATAATTTAACAGCATTAGAGACCCCTTGGAAATAATCAGATTAGAAATTATAAATCAGTGAATGAAAGGACTAAGTTTTGTGTATTTTTTATGTCCTTAATGCTTTTCATTTTTAAAATCGTAAAGTGGGGGATGCAAACAAATGAGAGGGTATGCAAATACGTTAATAGAAAATGGTCCTACATGGATATTCAGCATAGCCCTAATATGGTTATCTTGAAAAACTTGTTATTTCTACTTCCCTGAAAAACTTCTTTAGATGTCTATTTGGTCCAAAAAATGAAAATGTAGCTGATCTGACATTCATCATTTCTACTGCTGCTGAATGGAAAGTCATATCAGCAGGGGATTTTCACTTGATGACCTATATCATCCAGTTTATCCTGATGGAAATGTTGCCAATCTGACCTCTTGTATGGCCGCCATGGTGGTCATCTTGAAAATCTTGTTATTGTTACTCCTTCATGATGATCATATTAACATGGGTGGAAGGTTTTATGGTATGGGGCTTTCACTCTAAGACTTACCAACTTTTGATGTTTAGTTTGGCTTAAATGAAAACGGTACCTGTTGAACATCCAATATGGCTGCAATTGTGGCCATCTTGAAAAGCTTATTCTCAGTACTCCTGAATGAATGGTTGTATCAACTGGGGATTTTTACTTAAAGACTTCATATGATGTCTAGTTTGTCCTGAATGAAAATGGTACTAGAATAATTTCCAACTTGGCCAGACATGTAGCCTCTTGAAAATGTTGTTATTGCTGCGCTGATACAACATCCAGTGGCAGCCATCTAACAAATTTTGTTAAAGCTATTCCTCTTAAATGGATAGTCATATTGACATGGAGTTTTACTAAAAAGACTTCTTATGTTGTCTTGTTTGTCCTAAATGAAAATGGTGTACCTTGGAAATTCATCATGGTTGCCATGGCATTCATCATCAAATTCAACTATGTTTATACAGATGGTTATATCGACATGGTGCTTTCATTTGAAGACTTCTTTTGGTGTTTACTTAGTTGCAAATGCAAATATTGCCAATTTAAGTTCCACCATGGCCATGATAATGACCATCACGAAAATCAGGTCACTCCTCTTGAGTAGATGTTTATATCGAAATGGCATTTTCACTAAAAGATGTGTTGATATGTTTCAATGGTCTTGGATGAAAATGGTACAGCTCTAGCATCCAGTATGGCTGCCAGGATGGCCATCATGAGGAACCTGTCATTTCTCTCTCTCTCTCCTGAATGGCTGGTTATATCAAAACTTAAGACTCCTCAGGATGCCTAGTGGGTCCTAAATAAAAATGGTTAATAATATTACATCCAACATAACCATCATGAAGAATTCCTTGAAAATTATGTTCTATGACTGAATGGATGCATCTGTTGACACTGGGTTTTCACCAGATGACTTGTGTCTGGTTGGTACTAAATAAAAATGGTTCTGGTCTTACTTCCAACACAGTCACTATTTTTTTTTATTGCTACCAATCCTAAATGGATGGCCATAGCAAAATCGGGTTTTCACTGAAAGACTTCTTTTTATGTTTGGTTTGTCTTGAATGAAAATTTTGTTGATGTAACATCCAATATGGTCAGTATATTGGCTGTTTTGAAAATCCTGTTCACCTCATGAGGATGGATGGTTATAAGAACATAACGGTTTTCGCTAATACACTTTAGCAGTGTGTAACAGTTTCTGAAAGACAATGGTGGTCATCTGACCTCCAACATGGCACTATAGTGGCGATCTCAGAAATCCCTAATATCACTACTACTCTTGCATGATAAGTGATATTGAAATGGCTTTTCACTAAAATGCTTTTAGCTTTGTTTAATTATTTGTGAATGTAAATGGTACATGTCTAATCACTCAGTAATGGAGTTTTGATAACCAGTGCTAATTCACCTTAGGGTCAGGTCAAAGGTCATTGCTTGTATTTTTGTACCTTATCGAGTTTATGAACACGGTGACTGGTACGTTTAAAGTATACAATTGAATTTTGACCAGACATAAGTATAGCACCATGGGTGAACCTAGAGGACAGTTTTTCCTACCTCAAATGCAAGGTGGATATATCTCAAGAATTCCAGGAATGATAAAGTATCAGATAAATAAGTCAGTAGCAATTATATTGAACCAAACTTGAAAAGTAAATATCTTTCTGCCTCTAATATACTGATGGTTATACACTTTAAACTGGAGAAAATGTCATTGAAATTTTCGTACAGCAGACCTTTGACCCTAATGCAGAACTCGCAGATGGGAACCATAGATCACACTCCTTATGGTTACCCCAAGGTCAAAATAACTAAAGAGCTCTTCATGCTTACTATTCATTACTAATAAACACTTACCAGATGGAGTACAGATTGGTCTTGGGTTTTTTAATTACTTAAAACTTCTGTTTCAAGGATCACCAAATAGGTTCTGGGAAATAATTTTTCACATGATGAAATTAATGTTTTCCTCTTTTATAATTCTGTACTAGCTGGTTGAGCAGATTCTTATTCTGGGCTTGTAAAATATATTTGATACTTGCCTGACAGTGTCACTGGAGTTTCAGATGCATGATGAAGTTTGGTTTTGGTTTCAAAATGTAAAGGATTTGAATTCTAAGATCTTTGACAATTTTTCTACAATTTTTTTTTTTTTAATAAAGTAAGCTATTGCTCTGATGACAAGTACATGACTTTGTTTTGATTACTTTATTTCAGATTTTCTGTTTGCTGTGATTTCTTTGCCCTTCATAATGTCATTGACATTTCTGTCACTTATCAGCGTGTTGTTCCATGTCATCAGTAGCAGAACATTCACTGGTAAGAGGAGTTACTTTCTTTGTGTCTCAACTTTATAAAGCAAAGGAAAAGCTGTTGTACTGCACCTGGTGTCAGTGCCTGCACAGATAAAAGCATGTACATATGTACAACCTCACTAAGTCTCGATCTTTCATTTTTCCTTGGTCCTAGGCAACAGTTTGGAATGGACTTCATTTCACTTACCACCTGGGAAGGGAGCTAACTTACATACATTAGTCGTAAATTCTTGGTCAAGTTTTTTTTGCATATAGCAAATTTGGCAAATTTTGCATCTAGCAAATTTGTTTGCCAGCTGTATAAATAGTGCAGTGATGATTAAAGCAATACAATTTTGGGGACCTCAATCCCTAGAAATAGAATTTTGTGCCACAAAATGACCAGTTTTAGGGATTTTAGGCTTTTGGTTTAATTTTTAAATTCATCACTCATGTTGCAATTTTTCTTTCAGCTGTCCTATTTTAGAGATAAATATCAAACTTCTAGAAGACAATTGTATGTTTTAAATAGCAAAACAGTGAATACAGTTGTTACTCGAGTTGAATGATCTCATTGTTTCGTATCAGCAACATTGTGTAAGTTATAGTATATTAATAAATTATGTTCAAATAGAACCAGTCAGTCTTTAATTAACAGCAGATTTTATCATGTTTATGATCTTTTACAATTTACACCTGTGATATTCAATGGTTACTAAAAACATTAAAGCTGGCAAATTGCTAGTAATAGTGAGACATTTATTTGCATTTACTGATAGATTAATTAGTTATCATTTGGTACTCTTCCACTGAGAGTAATGGTGGAACATACACAACACGACCTGCATAATAGTTATACCTTAGGTACCTCAAAATCCTTTTTATAGTTAAGCATACTACCATGGAATTTAAGTTCATTTCCACATTGATTGACAAGCATTTGATTGTTGTTGTTGATGTATTATGATTGTTAGTAATGCTATTAAAACAATTGCAAAATTGGTTTAGTTTTAGTGATTCATACCACATGTGTTATTGTCTATATCAGCATGTATTGTCAGTTATCCAAACAGCGATTGTAAAAAAATTGATCTTATTAAGGAAGGAATATGTACCTGTTGCAACCAAAGTGGAAAAGCTGTCTGCTTTTCAATAGAGTATTTATTTTGAAGAACCCAAATACTGTTAAGCAATGCCAAGTATTTTTACAATGAAGATAACTTCCAGTAAGTTAAACTTAGGTAAAAGTACAGTTTTGATATGGTCACATTTGTTACTGATATTGGAGGAACCATAATGTGTAGCTTCATAAGAAAAAGTTCTTGGAAAGGTTGCATAATCTGCAAAACCCATACTTATGAATAAGTTAAACTTTGCTTGGATTTGATCTTTGAAATTTGTCTTTATGATGATGATGTGCCATTCTCTATAACCAGTGTTACTACAAAAGAAATAAATTCTCAAAAGTGTGCTTGGTCAGTTGCAACCAAATTTAACAGCAAAACATTGGATTTTTTTTTTTTACTATGGCTTGATTGATAAGCAATCTTCAGGCCCTCTTACCACCTTGTTGCAAGTTTTATTGCCTGCAGCTGGACATTTGGCTGGGATTTGAAAGTGGTCTGGTATATTTATGTGAGGATTGTGCTCACCATTCTTTTAGTTCTTTTCCTTATTTTCAGTTTTACCAGATATATCACTGACCAGACTGGCTGCCCTTTTGCAGCTGTGTAAATACCAGTGTTTGACCTATGGAACTGTATGTGCAGTGACAGGGGGAATCATTGCATGGACATGTAGCTGTATGCTTGGAGGGAGATATGCAAACCTCTCATTCAGATGTGATGAAAGCAGGTAGTACATGTAGCTAAGAAGTGCATAGATTCAAGAACTTCAATTGTATGCATGATGGAGTGCATGCACGGATTCAGTCATTTAACTCATTAACCCCTGAGACAAACAAAGCAAAAATAAGAAAATACAGCATACATGCAGAGAGATCACCTCGAGCAGTGTTAGCCGTACCAGTGCCTGTGTCTCTGAGACTTGCTGAGAGTACTTGGCTTGCAGATTTTTACAGAGGGAGCTACTTGCAATAAATGCTATTTTCTTATTTTTGTTCCTTTAATTAAGCTAAAATTTGGCACAGCAGTTCTCAATAAAATTATGTACATAATGGTATAAATTTCATGCTACATGCAGAAATAAAACTCATGCATAAAGATATAAATTAATGATTTTTTTTACCAATTTGTTTCTCTTGCCATGAATAATCCATAAAATTCATTATAAATTCACACTGAATAATTAACACTATCAACACATGAAATTCATCCCATTTTATGTACACGGAAACTCCACTTGTCATCTCTCTTGCAAACTTAACCTTGTGTGAATACCCCGTCAGAGGCTGTCAAGTAAAAGTCTACTTCCAGCGGCTGATTCTCATAATTTTCTTCATTTTCTAATGTAAATATTTCTACTTTTTTGCTGCTATCAAAGTCAAATTTTTTTCCCTTTGTTCAGCAATGTTCCCTCTATCTATGTAAGCTAAAATTTTATTGGTTGAAGTGCCTGCATAATTAGGAAATGGCTTGAAATCAACCAATAGCTTGCGGGATACAGGCATAGACTATTACTGCCACTCAGACTTGGCACTCGGGGAAACAAGCTAGGCAAACTGTGCCATGTTATTGTGGCACTCAGGAGATGAGGAAAGTAAAGTACAACAAGTTATAGTGGCGGCAGGGGTTAATGAGTTAAGACAGGTAACATGTTCCATTATCATTTTTAATATAGGCAGACAATTATTCTGGGGAACTTCATATAACAAGTCAAGCTAAGTCAGAATCTGAGAGAGAAGACTCTTGCCTTCAAGAGCCAGAAGGGAGATATTTGCTTTCAGTGGGAGACATGAAAAAAGAAATAATTATTAAGATTATAATAATATTTGGTGATGATATTCTGTCCTTTTTTTGTTCTTGCTTATATGTAAAATTTTGGAAAATTGAATGAAATTTCACTTGCCCAACAATGATTTTTAGTCCCCTACTGAATATTAGTCTTCATCTGAGGTGTGCATATTAGAGATGAAATGACATGCTTGTACCACATGTCTGTACATATTGCAATACACAACCTGCAATATGACATACATCTTTATTAAGAATAAAGAGGCAAATGACTAACAATTATTCATGGCCATTGAAGATTAAAAGTAACTTTTAAAAATATGTATCGTTTTGAATTGATTCTCCACTTTTAGTATCAGTGTATGTATTGAAACAGCACAATTATTGTTGCATCGATACATCTGCAAATTGTTTTACTCCTAGTGCATATTGATCAGTTACTGATTTTATGAATTTGTTCAAAATTTCTTTGCATCTTTTCAAATGCAGATGGATGAACAGC
Source organism: Megalonaias nervosa (assembly GCA_016617855.1). NCBI lineage: Eukaryota > Metazoa > Mollusca > Bivalvia > Unionida > Unionidae > Megalonaias > Megalonaias nervosa. The sequence goes on along the minus strand of JAECUM010004760.1, from coordinate 95,451 downwards.
ATGATACAATCTTCTGATTGCAACTGAGCTGATGGTTTTAAGCTCATCTGGCTCAAGACCATGTGAGCTGACATGTTTCTGTAAATAATTGCTTGTGGGAGTTGTTGTTGTTGTGGGGTTTGACACCATTTTTCAGCACATGATAGGCTATACATGGAGGCCAGTATTAATGGTGGAGCAAGAACCTGGGAAAATCCCAGAAAGAACCACCGACCCACGAGAAGCTACTGGCAAGCTTTCGCACATACCCACATTGGCTGAATCCGAGACTCAAACCCACGCAAACAGAGGTGAGATGGCAGTGATCCATAACGGAAAGCGCTTTAGACCACTCGGCCACTCGGGGCCCAGCACTTGTGGGAGTTCTGTTGACTTTATTTATAAACAGGTTTAGATGAAACTTACACTGTAGCTTTATATAAACAAGGTATGCCTCACGTTTTAAACTTGCAAAATCTATGCATATGAATGAAATGATCTGATTTGTGATTGGATGACATATCTTATCTGTGAACAGATTTTGATAAAACTTACTGTGTAACTCTATATCAACATAGTCTTGGGCCATAAGATATTTTTTCAGTTGGCTGATCAGGTTGACAGATTATTGCCAAACTTGTAAAGATTTATTTACCATGATAACTCAGATAATAATATCCTTCATCCATTTCACTAAGCTGATTCAAGTTTGTGTGCTTGTTCCTTTCAGAAAAGTAATATGCATTGCATGTGTGCACAGGTAATTTGAAGTTTAAACATAAAATATTTATATCTGGTAGGTTTGTTTGACATGGTACATAGATGTCTATATCGCTGAATCAGTATGCTTTGATGGATAAAATATTTATCTTTATTAATGTGCTCCAGTTCTTAACTGAACTGGAGTTCATTAATGTGTAAGTGTACTTTACAAACTTTTTACTTGAACATAATATTGCTTTTATTATGAATATAGGTTTGATGTTAATATTTAATATTTCAACATTGAATCTTTCCTCCTTTTGCATTGACATGATAGCAAAAAGTGATGGATGTGAAACCAGAATTCACTGAGTGCATTCTTCGTAAGAAACAAGAACATAAGTTATATGTAGCATTTGCAAATGATTATTCTTTTAATTTTATTGTCCCAAAATTTGATTAAAATAAAATTGATATACTGAGAACTGGGATTAGAATTTCGTATTTCTAGTCCCAGCTGATAGTTTTATTTAATTTATTATGCCAACCTCATCACCATCTATACGTATAGTAGTAGTTTATGTATATGTACGGGTACTGACTTATGCGAATTTCACAATACGATTTCTTACAAATCCTTTTAAATGTAATTTTTTTTCTTGTGAAGACTAAAAAATAAATTGAAATTATTTGGATTCATAAAAGACTAAAATGAATGGTATTAAAGTTAATTGTGTTACATATTTTTCAATGAAAATTAAGGGCAGTGAAATCAAATATTTCGAGTTGCACAGTTTCAATGTCTGTGTATGTGTACACATTCATGCATGCACAGACACACACCACTCTCTACCTGTCTTTCCAAACTGTGATTATCTTTTCTTCCCATCTTTCTGGTACAGATATTTATCTGTCTTACACTTATGAAAGAACGTTCATCTGCATTTATCTAATATTATTTTGATGAGCTTTAGTTTTTTGACTGTGACCCCTAAAAAGAGCATGGAGTGGGGATGGGTGGGGGCAGTGTTGCTCTCTAGTAAGAGTTCCTAATGAAAATCATGATATGAAGATGTGCATTTTGACCAGTTTCTGTATGATTTTGTCCATTTTGACTTGCAGCTTATAGTAAAGATCTCTGACATAAAGGAGGTCCTACAGGTATTGATTAAAGTTTATGTTCAGATGGTCTTTGGATTCTGTGTCCACTTACAGACATGTCAGGCCTTATAATTTGACTATAAGTCTTACTGAAATGACCCCATAATTACAAACTTTTGGAATAATGGCAGCAACAAAAGAAAAAACCTTGAAAATACAATAGTTGCATCAGATCCAGATATTGGCTTGTCTGGATTTGATCAGAATCCAGGTTTTCATGTTTTGATTCAGTGAAGTTGGTCAGAAAACCAAAACTCACTGAATTTTGAAAAAAAAGTTCATCATCATCATCATCATCAGTCCTGTAGTTGGGGCACCACACAAGACCGAACAATCAGCTTCCTCATTCCTCTCGATTTTCCGTCTTTCTCATTGAGTCGCTCAGTGTCAAGCCTGTCCACTCTCGAATGTTGTCTTCCCACCTCTTTTTCTGCCTGCCTCTCTTTCTTCTTCCTTTTACAGTGCCTTGCAGGATTGTCTTGGCAAGCCCTTATGATCGTGATACATGCCCATACCACTGCAGTTTATGTTTTTTCCCTGTGCTCAGGAGGTCTTCATGAGGCCCAATGGCTTGTCTGATCCTTTGCCATATTTCTTCATTGGTGACACGGTCTTTGTATGAGATGCCGAGGATCTTTCGGAAGCGTCACATTTCTGTGGCTTGTATCCTTTTCTCTAAGTCAGCTGTTATGGTCCATGATTCACAGGCGTAGAGAAATATGGAGATAACCAGTGAGTGCATCAGTCTGACCTTTGAACTGAGTGTGACGTTCTTGTCGTTCCAGATGGGCTTCAGTTTTGTCAGCGCTGCTGTTGTCTGCACAATCCTGGAGAGTACTTCAGGCTTTGATACTTCATCTGTTACAATTCCCCCCAAATACTTAAAGCTGTGGACTATTTCTAGCTTCATACCTTGGACCCTGATGTCAGTACTGATGCCCTTGGTGTTGTTGGTCTTCTCTGCACTGATTTCCATGCCGTAGGCTGTGGAGGTTTTGTCAAGGCTATCTACTAAGCTAAAAGTTGGTTTGTCCTTAAAAAGTTCTTGAATTTCTTGAAATTTTTCTAAAACTCAACTGAATTTATATTTTGGGGTATACAGAACATTCAAATGGAATAAACTATCACTTTTTAAATTCAGACTGTTTGTGATCTGCATATTTTCTCAAAATAATGAATAGATAAATACATAAAATGGGATAAAATTGGGTTAGTCAAATGACACTTGTGGTTACCACATGGGGCAGCTTCTTTTCACTCAAGTGTTGCATTAATTAGGTTGTTTCTTCTTTTGTACCTGTTTAAACACTGATAAACACTGTGACATACAGAGCCCCCTTAAAACTGTTGGAAATCTTAGACTTATTGTAAAAGCCTAGGAAAACAACTTACTGAGGCTTTATAAACCATGAAAATGGTGAATCCAAAGGTCAACAGAACATCTCCATGTATTGGTACTCATTAGATCTACTTATTATAGATAGATTTAGACTTTAATCAAATTGGAGGCAACTAATTGCACCATTCCTCTAGTTGCTTAGAAATATAATTTACATTTTTATATCATGCACATTCTGGAATTTCAACCTCATCCTCTTAGTTTATGAATATAAATTGTGAAATCAAAATTTAAGTTGCTTGACTTTCGTTGCAGTGATGCGTACTGTTTGAATGAGTACCACATATTTTTGGTTCTTTATGGGATCTACACTGGGCTGTTTTATTTCACTCGTCACTATCTTCAGCAACAGAATTACATGCAGTTTCCAGCCCTTCAGGTGAGTTTCTTGACTTGTTCATTTTCTCTTTAGGCAGTTTGAAAGTTCAGACTTTATGTACCTTATATCAGTTCAACAATTTATATGTATACATTCTTGGCAACTATAATGATGGCTTTAGGTGGTGGTTAGGTGGATGAAACTAGAAGAATTCAGAAACAAAAAGGCTTCAGTGTTCATATGTGTGAATTGCTTAGTTTATTCTCTGTAAATATTTGCAAAAACAATAACCGCACAAGCGAACATGTGTGTTTGGCTGTAAGTGATGCAGGAACTACTCATGTGTACATGTCATTGGAGACGCTTCAGTTCATATCTGACAGCCATGAGCAATACTTTAAGATGTTTTGAAGTGTTGAAATAATTTTCTGTAGTGGAGCTGGGTGATGGGAATAAACTAAATAGTTAAATGCAATAAGCACAAGCTTGAGCTCCTGTACATTAGGTGAAATAGTAATGGTTTGGCACATTGCCTCAAGTTTAAATATGCATTGTATTTCAAAACATCTCCGTTGATGTCTAATGCATCAAAGGGCCTGACATCTAAACAAACACCCATAACAACTTACTGGTAACTCTAATGTTGTATAGCCATAATAATATTTTAAAATTAGTGTTCACCTTAAATTGGAATATATATATATATATATAGAGAGAGAGAGAGAGAGAGAGAGATATGGAATATATGTATAGTATGTACGCTGTATTAATGATATACCACGAGATGTATAAATTTTTCATTAAAAGGAAATGAAGCTTGCTGAGTTTCCTTTTAATGAAAAATTTATACGAGTGGTATATCATTGATACAGCGTACATACTGTACATATATTTTATTTATATCACATACAAATACATATATTTGCCCTTTGAACGGAGTTCAGATTTACTACAAGCAGCTGTGTATTGACCTAGTGAATGAACTCCTCATATCCCCGAATGGGTCCGCTACAAAATGTAGTTCTATGCACTTAGTTGCTATTTACAGTCACCTCTGCATATTGATAAGTTGATTGTTTTCTTTTCTTGGTTTCTATTTCTCTCCACATTGATTATATCCATATAATACACACTTATGATTTAAACATGAAAGATGGTTTTAATGATAAAAGTACAGTAGAGCACTATTTACACTGGGATAGCTACATCATTCACATGAACGCCATTCACATACCAGCGCATGGAAATTAATGTGGAATAGAAACTAAGCCAACTGACGAACCAACAAGAGGTAATTAAAATATTTTAATATATTTACAGTTGATCTAAGTCATTATTCTGCTTTAGCAACAGTACAACCGACCATAACCCTCTCTCTCTCTCTCTCCTCTCTCTCTCTCTCTCTCTCTCTCTCTCTCTCTCTCTCTCTCTCTCTCTCATCCTTTGGTCGGTTTGACATAACTTTTACCATCATTCATAAGTCCAGAGATATCGTGGGATGACAGAAAATAAAATCTTCTACGTTCGTCAATTCATAGATTTTAGCCCGTATCTTGCTACTATGGTAGAGAGAGAGAGAGAGAGATTTAAAAATATAAATATACCCTTAGGTTCTAATTATTCAGCTGCTCTTTGTCACATTAAAGATTAAAAAAAAACTTTACAGAATTTTTGAAATATGAATGTAGTGACGCATGATTCCGACTAATTACGTTAGCTGCTCTTTGCAACATAAAAGTAGTTTAGTGAATTATGTAGGATCAGAGAGAGAGAGAGAGAGAGAGAGGCCTTTGGACATTTTCATATTTAAATAATAATAATCGATTTTTTAGAACATTATGGTATGTTTAAGAAAAAACAAACAAAAAACATAACATTAAATATATCACAGTATGTGTACCACATAACCGAGGAATTTACTGGTTTGCAACATTGTATCATTGATAAACACTGTAGATAAATCCCAGGGAAAGTGCACACGTATCGTTAGGACAAACCATATTCTTGCAGGTTACTTGGTGTAATTTCTATTTCAAGGTTTTAATCCAGCCCAAATTCCTTTTCTCTCTCATTCCACATTTCTGCGCAGTTTGTCCATTATGCATGAGAGGGGAGGGGAGAACAGAAAGCAGAAAGGATTGTGATGAAAATGTGTACCATATTAAATTAATTTAGAAAACGGGGATTATTAATACTTTTCATCGTTATTTTTCATATGTCACTAGTGACTAATGTGTCTAAATTGATCATTGATCTAGAATCAACTGTAGACACTCGCGAGAATGTTTATGTATGCGTATTATTGCGCCATGGGCGGATCACAATTTGATATACCAATAGTATTGGTATATCAAATTGCTTTATACCAACACTTCAAATGCATGTTATTTTTTAATGTATGTGGTATATATATATATATATATATATATATATATATATATATATATATATATATATATATATATATATATATAGTCAAATCATGTTATTATAGCTAGCACTCTCTCATCAGTTTGTTAAAAAACCAGGAAATAAAAATGAAATTCAGAGTTTGGTACCTTCCCCAGTAGCAAATTTATTGTTAAACAATGTGCTTGTCCATCCTAAGGATGTTTTACTTTAATTGTCATATGTATTCAACTAAGACATGTCTTGCAGACTGAATCGTGTGATAATGGGGGCAAAAGGTTACAGCATATATGAAACAATCAGTCTGAGTGAGGTATGGCATGGATATTTTAAGTGGAAAAGTCAGGTGGATTGTCTTCACAATAAAGAAAACTCATCAGTCCCTCCTTGAGATGTACTTTCTTTCATGGGAATTAAACTGCTCTGGTGACCTAGTACCTCGACCATCCACCTCGGATGCAAGAGGTCATGGGTTCAAACCCCAGCCTAGTCTTATCAAAGACTTGTATCAGCATTAAGAGGTTAATGTTAGGGCTGGTCAGCCTGGTGTCAGGATAATGTGACTGGGTGGGACATCATGCTGCATGTTTGTAGCCTGATGCCCCAATGCTAGACATCACTATAAACTACCACACTGCAGACATTGTAACAATATGACTGAAAAATTGTTGAAGCTACCTTAAAAATCCAAATCTCACACACTCATGGGAATTAAACCCACAAGGTTATGGCTATTTCTGCATTATGTGCTTTTTTGAATCACTCATCTAAGGATGATGTCTTGCAAGCTGCATTCTAGAGATCTCACTCTGCTTTCAATCCATTTGCTTCTTTCTTTGGTTCACCAGAGCAAAACATTAATTCCTTTGGTCCAGTTGTGACAGCACAAAGCCATCTACCTGTTATAGAAGGAAACACTCCATCAGTAGGGGCAAGTACATTTTTTTTGTACCAGTTATTTTTGAGGCCTAACTAGTAAATTCATCAATGCAGTAGTACAGTAAAACCTGTCTTGAGAGACTGTCCCTTCTGCCAACAAAAACAGTCTCTCAAGACAGGTGGCCACATGACATACGTTTATATAAAAAGACCAGTTTCCAAAGTCAAATTTCAGCACTGTTTAAGAAGGAAAAATAACTGCAAAGACTGTACATATATTCTATTCTTTATTGATAGTTCTTGTTAAAATATGGCATGCATTCATCTGAAAACAAAATTATATGGCAGTAAATATATACTTGTATCAGTAAACACAAATCACATTTATGTGTGAAGATCACATGTACATGTATTATCATATTAACTTGTTTCTGATTTACTCCTTGTCCATTATAACACCCAGACATTTTTTTTACCAATATTTAAACTACTATTTTGCAAGTAGTCTCCTCTTTGCCACATCTGTCAGTTATATTAATTCTTTTCTCCAGTGATAGAATTTGTCTCTTTTTAGTTGGAGGTTCTGCCATCATTATTAAGGTGCTAGGTGTTAATAATGTTTTCAGTGCTCAAAGGATTAAATAAAGGTCTGTGGTGTTTATCTGTTTTTGTGATGTGGTCATTCATTGCAGTGTCTAATGTATATTTTACCAAGACATTATGGTCGCTGGTCGCATTCAGCAGGTGGTCATTCATGACAGTGTGTTTATGTAATAAAATTGATCCGTTCATTATGATTGTGGTTGGAAATGACAGGTGGTTGATCACAGCAGATGTTGCTCAAGACAGGTTTTACTGTAGCAGGTATTGTATTACTGCTGTTGAAATACAGTTCGGAGGTTTGTTGGAGAGGGGTGCTGGGTGTAGAACTAATTTTAATTATGAAATAAATGCCTGCTACTATTGCAGTGATTCCCTCCTTCTACCCTGCTCTGATGTCCTGTTGTCTCAATCCCAGTCAAAAGAGGAAGATATTTTCTGTGAATTGGCAATGACTAAGGAATCAGACTGGGACCATGTCCTTTTGAATTCTTGGCCCCCCAGTTAATAATGAGGGGAGGGAATATTTAGCTTAGACTGGAGAGTTGTCAGTCCAGAAGAGCAAAGCAATGCAATTGTCGCAGGCAAGTATTACATCAATATAATCAGTTTTACCCACCCACCCCCACTACATATTTGGGAAAAGATCTCGAGTTTGATCCAAGTTTTATGAATAAAATTTGCATCTAAAGAAAAGCACAAATCAGGTTACAAAGTGGAAATAGCTCAAATGCATATAAAAGGCATCTTCTCTGCCAATTGTGCCTAATACGAACTCTGAATTGGTATCAAGGTCCATGACAGCATGAATTAAAACTTGATTGTCCATGATGTTTATACACCAGATTTTATCAGGGTACATATATATATGTCCTAGGGTTTTTTTTTGTTTTTTATTCTAGCCTTTCATCTTCATTGTATACAAATATAGTTAAGTTTTAATATATGTAACTCTAGCCCTAAAAACTTTTTCTTTTTCAGCAAGCCAAGGTCTTTCAAGTTCGGTCCCAAATTGTTCCAGTTCTGTATTCAACTCTTGGTTACATGTTGTGGCAAATTAAATTCTTCTACATTTTATACTACTTTTTTGGTAAGTTTTTTTTTTTTTTTTTTAGTTGTTATCCAGCCAGCCCGCACACAGTCTTGTAGCACAACTAATCCTGCAGTGTTTGATTGCCATGATAGTTGTTGTTGTTGTTGTTGTTGTAGTAGGGTTTAATGCCATTTTTCAGCACAAGATAGGCTATACGTGGTGGCCAATATCAGTGGTGGAGAAAGAACCCGAAAAAATCCCAGAAAGAACCACCGACCCATGGGAAGCTACTTGCAAGCTTTCTCATGTACCCACTGTGACTGAGCCCGAAACTTGAACCCATGCAGACAGAGGTGAGATAGCAGTGATCCATAATGGTGAGCACTTAAGACCACTCGGGGCCCCCTGATTGCCATGAAATTTGCTAAATATTATGGTCATTACAAAAGATGCACATGTCAACAAATCACTTTCTTCATGTAATTTTTATGAGTTATTTCCCTTTCTTCCAGTTAAATGCATTGTATGGCAAAATTTTCAAACTGGTACATCTATTTCTTAGAACAATGCTCTATAAAAGATTTTGTATAGGGTGACTTGATTAGCAACTACTATTATCTTCTGAGGCACTGACTGGTGTGATCAGAAGCAGCTTTCTAATTGTCTGTTTAAGAAATTGCATTAGTAAGCCTGGTTGACTGAATAAACTTTAATATAACAGTTAACGCCAAGAAAGAGGCATGAGATTCTAGTATGGACTTCTCTGGATAATTGATGGAAAGATTGCTATGACACTGACATATGAATTATTCTTTTATGTATACTAACTTTATTCATCACTAATTGTGCCTACTATGGTCGATATGTGTATCTGCATGTATATTTCTGTTGAACTTAAGTTTATTAAATTATTTATATATGCATTTATGCATCACATTGTTAGCTCACCTTTATAGTCAGAGGTAAGCTATTGTACTACCCCTACATCAGCATTGGCACAAATAAAAGACATATACATATGTAGATCCTCCTTGAATATCAACCATTCTTTCTTCCGTGGTCCTAGACAACAGTTTGGAGTGGGTTTCATAGCACCAGCCCCCAGGGGAGGGATAATACGGGGCTCATCATCATCATCATCAATCCCTTAACCCAAGAGGTCGTTTGGGCATCACAGTTGACATTACAACCAATTCTCTCCATCTTTCCCTGTTCTCTACTGCCCTTTGGGAATCTCCAAATCCCATGCCTGTCTACTCCTTAATGTTGTCTTCCCACCACTTTTTCTGTCTGCCTCTTCTTCTGCACCCTTGCACTGTGCCTTGCAAGATCGTTTTTGCCAGTCCAGATGATCTTGAGACATGACCGTACCACTTCAGTTTGCGCTTTTTTACAGTGGTCAAGAGGTCTTCATAGGATCTGATGGCTCGTTGGATCCTGTTGTGGACTTCTTCGTTGGTTACATGGTCAGTGTATGAGATGCCCAAGATTTTGTGGTAGCATCTCATTTCGAAGGTTTGAATCCTTCTTCGTAGATCTGATGTGAGCATCCATGTTTCACAAGCATACAGAAAGATGGATATGACAATTGAGCGCATCAGCCTTATTTTGGAACCAAAAACAATGTTGGTATCTTTCGATATTGGTCTCAACCTTGTTATTGTTGCTGTTGTCTGGGCAATCCTGCAAAGTAGTTCTGGTTTGGAGCCCTCATCTGTGACAATTGATCCCAAGTACTTGAAGCTTGTAACTCTTTCCAGCTTCTGTTTACTGACCATTATTTCTGCACTGATGCCATTGGGGTTTCATAGCACCAGTCCCCAGGGGTGGGATAGAATGGGGCTAAATTGGTACAAACATGTACATTGGTTTTACATTCTTGATTCTTCTTATGCTGGAATCATCAAACTAGATGATCATATGCATCTCTGTTAATACTACACACATACCAGAAAATAATGTTGCTATGAGACCTGCATTTCATATTTTATTAACTTGGGCTAACATTTATATTTTGGCTATTGACCAAATAGGATTTTGGTACCATTTAGATACTTGCTGCTATACCTAGATTCATGAAAGTTGGTGAGGATGTGCATCTTGATTAGTATTTACACCATAATTACAGAAGTAGTTCACAGTGAGATATATTTCATGCTTCACTAACTTTGATAAAACTGTGTTACGTTTATTTCTTAAGCTCTGTTTATGCTAGAAATATCAAACTCTGTGATTGTTTGCATTTCTATCAATACCACACCCATACCACATAAGAATGGCACAGTGCCCTACATTTCACATTTTGCTGACTTGGGGTTGAGTTTTCAGGTTTAGCTAAAAAACAAAAAAACAAATAGGTTTTGTTAGCAGCTTGTATACATACCGTTAAACCAGGGTTCATAAAATATGACGAGGGTATGTATCTTAATGAGTACTAAACCTTCATCTTAAAAGTAAGTCAGTTTGACCCATTGGTGTTTTATCTATAATTGTATAATACTGCTATACCTGGAATCTTGAAAAATGGTGTGAGATTGTGTCCCAGTGAGTACTGCAACCTCATCTTAAAGTAGGTTACTGACCTATATTTTAGATTTTGCTGATCTTGGTTTCATTTGACATTTTTAATGTTCATGCTTTACTCCTTCAGCTAGGTGATTTGAAACATCTCTCTTAGCACCACACTCATATCAAACAAGGTCACTGTGACTGATATTTTGGATTTTACTGACATAGGTTAAGTTGTTGCATTTTGCTCATGACCATGTAGATTTTTGGCATGCTTTATGCATACTATCCCATATAAAATCATGAAACTTGGGGATGCTTCTTTATGATCACTACTCCCTCTTTTCAGTAGTATGTCAATAGCAACCATATTTTATGTTCACAGGCTTGGGTTAAAGTTTCTATTTGATGTTCATTTCTGAAGAGTGTTAATGCTGTAATGGGGAAGTTGATGATGATATCAGACCTGCCAACCCTTACTATTTTGCCATAAGTCTTACAGAAATTACCTTTAAAATAGAGATTTACATAATAAAAAGCACAAATTATGGAAATACGGTTATTGGTCGTAAAATCCAGATACTGGCTTGTCCATCTTTGATTCAGATCCTGGTTTCATATTAGATTCAGTGGAGTTTGTCATGGAACCAGACCAATTTTACAGGAGTATATCGGACGATTTAAACTGCTCCTGTTTTTTGGGGGGGGATGCAAAACATCTGCACCATCAAGCTGTTTCTTATTTTGTCATTTATATGGTGTCCATCAAGCGATACATTTTCAGGACAAAAGTAACAATAAGCCTCTTACAAAGTTTAATAGCCAGTACAGAAGAATAAAAGAGAATATTCAGATTTTTGGGGGAAGAAATCAGGAAGATCAACAATTATGTTTAGTGCATCATGTTGTTGATCTGAGTATGTCACATGGTGGGAAATATGATTGCTATCACCACAGCCCATGTGAAATTTAATTTTTGTAAGGATTACATCAAGATGAGAAATAGCAAGAAGACATTGAGCTCCATAGGATTTGGGACTGCAGTTTGTGAAACTGTACTGGAGGTAATTAAGGTTCAAGTAACAACATGAATAACTAAAGAAATTTTTAAAAACCAATAGTAATTGTGACAGTTTATTATGTTTCATATAAAATTAGAACCAGAATAATTTAGTATTTATTGTGGAAAATATATTTCTAAAAAATAAGGCTGTAACATTTACAGATGTAAATGGGTTAATTTAGTTTACTGCTTATAATTCTTTAAAAAATTGGTAATCATGGTATATCTAGTGTTAGCCCATGTGCATGTCCAAACACTGTCCAGCTGGATTGTTGATTTTGTTTGCATAATGCGCCAGCAGATCTGGGTTGATGCAGTTTGATAGTTGTAATCAGTAGAATAAACAACATAGACCATGGTCTGCTGGCATATTATTTGACAGCAGATCAGGGTCTTTGAAAGGGGGGGGGGGTCATTGCGACCCTGACTTGTGAGTATATACATAATTATTTATTGCACACATTAAGGGGAAATAATTATAAATCTGCAGTAGATATATTAACATAATTTTCTTAATTTTTTAAAATTTTTTAGGTCATATACCAAGAAACTGGATATCTAAAAATTCATCATTGAGACTGAGGTAAGAAACATTTGTTTTTGAAACTTTTGTTATAACTACTCATCCTGAATCATATGAAGTTTTCAATAACAGATTTAATATGATGTCTAGCTGGTCATAAATGACAGCAATACTGATTTGACATCCAATATAGCTACCATTACAGACATCTTCAAAATCTTGCTTCTCCTCCTGAAAGCATGGTTGTATATCTACATGGGGTTTTTACTAAAAGACTGATGTTGTCTACTTGTACTGAATTAAAATGGTTCCAATTCAGACCTCAGTCATGCCTGCCAGATCTTGTTATCTCTTAATCTGTTCTAAACAGATGTCCCAAATTACATGGGGTTTTCACTAAGATTGCAATGTTCGCCAAAATTTCTTTATGTGTTCAGTAACAGAAATGGTGACAGGAGGTATAGTTGTGTTATTCCATGGTGATTTGAAAGTTGTCAAACAGGATTGATCCAGAAATATTCTGTACATGTCACCAAACGGCCCCTTCATCTGACTAACTCAGAAGCAGTGGGAAATGCCAATGTCTATGGTGCAGACTGGTTTGGTGTGGGCTATTTTTGTCTCAATCAGTTGCACGATTTTATGAAGAGGTGTTAACTGAAATCAACTCAGCTTAAAAAATAAGATGATCGCTATCCTGCATGAATCAAATTTTCAGCAAAAATGGTCTGCTTATAGGTGAGTTTATACGGTACTTTTTCAGCTGAAGTTATTGATATGCAGCACACTGACATTGATTTTGAAATCAACAGTTGTCACTTAGTTTTTCAGCTGTACTGGTTTGTGATAATGTGAACAAAGTATGATTTGATTTTGTTATTTAGCCCAGTCCGTGGATATATCTGAAGAATGCCTATAATGATTCCTTTTTTTTTTTCTCCAAGAAATATTACCAATAGATTCAACCAAATATTGCATGTGGTTATAATTTGGCATTGCCTGAGATAAGTTCAGTGATCTTCAGCCCATGATATCCAGTTCAAGGCCAAAGGCAATGATAAAGAATTTTGTTCTGCACTTACAGGTATCTTGTGAACATGTTAACTCAACCGTAAGAAAATAGTTTGTTACCAAATTTGATATGGAGTTTCACAAGAATATCCAAGATGGTTGCATTACTCAGCAGTGAAAAAGAAGTGGTCTTATGTTGGCTTCCTAGTAATTCTTTTTGGCCAGTAGGGCATCAGTTCCTTCAAGAACAACTCTTACGGGTTAAAATTTTAAAAAAGAACAGCATAAGACAAATTTAATATATAACTCTAATATGCGGTCATAATTGATCCAAGCATATGAAAGAAACTTGTATCAGATAGTTCATCATGTACACTGCTTGTTTTGGCATGCCCAGATAACTCGCAAAACCAACTTACTGTGTGGGCAGGTGTGGATCCAATTTTTAAAAATAGAAAATGCCCTTAAAAATAGGCCTTTATTTTCTGAATATTAATAAAATTGTAATTAACCTATTGATCAGTTTCTGGTAGAAAATGGCAGTTACTGGAAATGAGCAAGTCATATATTGTTAAATTTTCTTTAAAAACAATTCTTTAACACTAAGTAACACAAATTATGACAAAATATCAACCATTGCAGATGTTGGTAATGCATATAGTAGCAATAGATCAATAAATGAATAACAATTAAATAAGTGTTCTCAAGGGAAATCAATGTTTTAGTTTTATCTTTTATTTAAGTTTCAGTGTAATCATCATAAATGTGATATGCATTCTTGTGTTCAACATGAAAAGTGTCAGTCATCTGTTTGAGTGAAGCCTGCAAGTGTTTCCATGAGAATCTAAGTGCCAACTGTTTTGATCCATTACTTTTGGAAGTGTTTGGTGCATTGTTACAATCAATTAAAAGTAGACCTGTTTTGAATTTTCATGTTAAACACATCTTTTGTGTCAAATGAAGTAAAGGGGTAGAATAAGGAAAATTAATGCATAAGAGTCAGTTGTGTATCTAGTCAACTCATTTCATTTGACTAACCAAACACTGCTTTAAATATTATTGTGTAGCACAAAGTACATAACATTAGTAACACAAAGTATGTAACATTAATCGTTGGGATATCCTACTCATTTGCAAATGTGATTAAGGATAGCAAGGGAACCAAATAAAAGACATATATACAAGGCTAAGCATCATATATAGAGGGTTCATTATCATTTTGGAGAAGCAGGCTCACAGTCTGTAGTGAACTTAAAATTTATGAACTGGCACTCGGTGGTTTGCTCATGGATGACCTAAATTTTCACAGTCACAGCATCAATATTTTACTGATAGAACAAATAACAAATCAAGTTTAGACATTGTTGTTTTGCAAAATGTTATTTTGGGTACAAAGAATCTAGTTCTATTCTGAATGAACAATAACATTAGATTGTATCCATATTCACATGCAAAAAGCAGTGATATAATGCACATGTTTTCGCAGGTACACATGTTTGTTTAAACCTAATGTTTTTAATGATCTTTCAAAAATTGGTTATATTGAAAACAAAGGTAATTATAAAATAAACTGATGAATTTAATAGCAAAAATGCTATTTACCAACAATTACTCCCAGTGCATTTATAGAACAAGTACTCAACCATTTTCCCACCCACCCCTTCTCACTGTTGATGTCCATACTGTTTTAAAATTTTCAGAGGTGACACCTTCACTGACAATGTGGTCTTGTTTTTGGACCTTGATGTGTGTGAATTATTGAGGGTGAGGTGTACACATAAAGTTTTCCACAAGGAAGATAATATAATATGTACATGAATTTAGAACTCTGACTTTCTATAAATCATAACAACTACAAAGGGTTTAAGAATTTTGCCTCCTTAGTCTGAGTGATTTTGCTTTAAAGTGCAAAAAGGATTGCAATAGATGTTGCTTTGTTAATCTTGTAATTGCATTCAAGTCAGGGGCCCTGGGTGGCCAAGTGGTCTAAAACACTTGCCTTCACCTGATCACTGCTATCTCACCTCTGTCCTCGTGGGTCAATGTCCTGGGCCTAGCCAATCTGGATACATGAGAAAGCTTGCTGATAGCTTCCTGTGGGTCAGTGGTTCTTACTGGGACTTTCCTGGTTTCTTCACCATTTATACTGGCCCCAATGTATAGCCTAACATGCACTGAAAAATGGCGATAAACCCAAAACAACAACATTCAAATCAGAACTAATTTACTCAAGGGATAAAAGAACATTTCAGAGTTTCTACAATCAAATCTATGTTTTAAAACATCAGTGTATCCATATTTCATCCAGTAAATTGTTTGTTCGTGGCCTGCTTGTCTATTCTGTTGCTAAATATTGGGAGATTGTTCATCATTGTGAGTGATTCAGATTATGTTGTTTGTCCGTACAAGACAGGGTCAGCAATCACCAGATAGGAAATAATAGAAGTAAATAGGAGAAGAGAAAAAACACTAGTGATGGTATCATGAAAATATGTCCATTTAAGGGCATTAAATATGTTTAAATCAGGTTAAGGTCAGATTAAGACCGGTTTTAATGTGGTATGTTTTGATATGAACTAATTCAATCTTTATTGAACTGATATGCGCACCAAGAGAAACAACTTTAATTAATCTTCATAAAAAATAAATACCTTTCCTTGAAAGAAAATTTGAAAAAAAAGACGCAACAAATTAATAACATATTTACTTCAGCACTGAGTACTCCCTGGACACATTATATGGACTGCTAGATGTGGTGCTTCTGTGGCAGACTTTCTGGTGTGGAGTGTTTATACAGTATCCCTGGAGCCTGGGTGCTATACTCTTCAAAATCTATAACACAGAGGTAAATTTTATTGGTCAACATTCATCACTATAATGTTTATATATTCATGGTGCATGTGTCCGCACTCCTGTAATCTAACACAAAGATAAAAATTTTTATTAAGTTAGTAATTTGAGATCTAGAATAAAATCAAACAGTCCCAATCCAGTGTCATAGTCAGTTTTGTCAGAATATTATTGACCGCTCAGGTGCCTAGTGGTTAGAGCATTCGCCTTGGATGCAGGAGGTCGTGGGTTCTAACCCTGGCCGAGTCATACCAAGACTTATATAAAAATGGTACTAACTGCTGCCTCACTAGGTGCTCAGCATTAAGAGGTTAATGTTAGGACTGGTCCGCCTGGTGTTGGGTTAATGTGACTGGGTGGGACATCATGCTATATGTCTGCGGCATAATGCCCCAGTGCTAGACATCACAATAAACTGCCACACTGCAGACATTGTAGCAATATGACTGAAAAATTGTTTAAGCTACGTTAAAAATCCAAAACACACACACAGACAATATTATTCTTTTTTTTTTTTTTTCCCTTGGACTTCATGAAATATAACTCTTGTGTCTGGGTGCTCAATAGTTGTACACCACTCTCTCGATAACTCACGCCCTGATAACTCGCGAACCCGCTTATAACATGGAGTCAGGCGTGGATCCCATTTTTTAAACCATAAAATACCCCAAAAATTGATCCCTATTTTTGAACTTGAAGAAAATTGCGATCAAAATTAGTAACGGAAACTTTGATATATCGCTTGTTTTATTGTCGAAAACGGTAGATAGGACCTGAAATTTTAATCAAGATTATGAAATATCAAATTTAAAAATAAGTCATACAATTTTTTTTACATTTTCTTTCCAAACGGAGTACACCGCAATTAACGATATATAAGGAAATTTTGATCAATGAAAATGTCACTTACGCAGAGTGGAGGCAGTACTTTAATAAATAAATACCAATTCAATTATTTTTTTTATTCAATTGAAATTTATGTTCAAGTTCTATCTTTTAGTTCCTTTTAAGTGTAATCATCATAAATACAACGTGTCCTCTTGTAATTAAACGTAAAACGTGCCAATCTACCGTAACAGCTATGTCCGCGAGCATTTCTCTGAGAACCTAATTAGGTGCCGACCGTGTTTTGATAACTGATTTGCAGAAGTATTTGTTGTTTTGTTGAACTGAATTAAAAGCTGGCCTCCTTTGTATTATCACGTTAATTATGTCTTTTGAATCAAATAAAGGAGCTGGAATAAAAGAAAAGTTAAAAGGCATGAAAATCCTACAAATTTAAAATCTAGCGGCCCCGGTCGTATGTTGGGTGAACTCACTTCATTTGATCAATCACTGTTATAAATGTTATTGTGTATGTAACATAAACTACCTTAAATTAACCGACTCATTGGTAACTGTGATCAAAGATAACCAAGCAAAATGAATACTTCGTAAAATAAAGAGCTAGGTTTCACAGATACAGACCATTGTGGGCAAGCGAGTTTCAGAGAATTTTTGAACTGGCACTTAGAGATATCCTCAAGGATGATAAAAAGTTTCATTATTACTTCCAATGAAATTATGACATCAATACTGTGCTAACTGAACAATACAAAAATTGAGATTCGATGTAGACGATTGTCTCACGAAATAAATTTCACGTGTTTTTGAAGAAAATGGATCTTGTTTGGTGGTGCA
Organism: Megalonaias nervosa; assembly: GCA_016617855.1. Lineage (NCBI taxonomy): Eukaryota > Metazoa > Mollusca > Bivalvia > Unionida > Unionidae > Megalonaias > Megalonaias nervosa. The sequence continues at coordinate 77,335 of JAECUM010004760.1, read as the reverse complement.
TTGACAGTTAGTCTAGTTTCCCGCTCTTTTGACTCCCGATTTGGCAGGATACCATTAAATATCACTCTGTGAACCAGACTTATCAAGAACACAAAGAGCAGTGACATAATACACAGATGTTTTGCGTACACGTGATGGTTGTTGAAACCAGTGGAACGATCTTTCACATGTTGGGCATTTTGAAAATAAATGTTATTTAAACAGAATAACGAGCAACTTTATTAGAAAAGCACGTTATTAAAAATTATTATCGACGTGATTGTAAAATGAGCATTCAGACATTAAACGGCCCAGTTCCCTAACCCTCCCCCACTCCACTGTTTTCTCGATATCTAAGCGAATTTTTTCAACTTTTGGAGGTCCCTCGGTAACTCGTGCCCTTGCTTATAGCGTAGTCTATGTTTGTGGACCCCGTTGTGTGCGAGTTATCGAGGGAGAGGTGTACTTATTTGTCTTTTTTCCATAATTTCAATCAATCATATCCTTTCATTTGTTTTTTGTTTTTTTTTACTTCATTTATTGGTTGTTCCTGTTTGTGATTTTGTCAATTTCTCTAGTTGGTACCAGCATTGGGGTAGGTATTATGGTAAATTTTGTTCTGGTCATTTGGTTTACTTTTGTTATCTTCTTTTTAGCATGCCACAGGATGATGGCAAATGTGGCTATGTCAGGTTTTTTGGGATACCCAACCCACTTGTTTGGCCTGTTGTAAGTGTACTTGCATGGACATGTATCCTTTCTGCATTTTATGGGAATATGAGGTGTTTCACATAGCACAGAGCTGCTGCTGCTGCTGTAGAATTAGAAGGAAAGAAACTTCCTCCATATCTCCACAGTACCCCTTTTGTCCCAGAGTGGGATCATTGGCATTTCCCATGCTCAGGAAGATGCTAACATGACAATCCTGAGAGAATTCACAGGCTCTTTCAAGTGTAAGGAAGTGACTGACAAACCAATCCCAGAATGGGTCATTGATACTTCCTACTTTAAGTAATTCAGAAACACAGCATCCAAGGCACTTATTGGTGTAAGGATATTGCCAACAAGTCAATCTCAGGGGAGATCAATGACACTGGTGTAAGGAAATCAGTAATTTGCCAATCCTGTGAGGGATCAGAGGTCCTTAGTGGTTTACTATCTGTCATCAAGTCAGTCCTAGGATGGATCAAATTGTTCTTCTCTTAGTAACGAAGTCACCAGTTCACTGATACTGCAAGGGATCAGGGAAACTTCCATTTGTAAGGAAGTCACCATCAGCAAGCTGATCCTGGGAAGGATCAATGACACTTTTTCTGATACACAAAGATGAACAACACAAGTTGTTGGCCATGGTCCAGGACTGGCTAAACTGCAACAAAGCACCCTGAGCTTGAGAGGTCCCAGACCTTAATGTTTTAAGCAGGGGTCCCAACAGACAGCAGAACTGCCAGACTCACTTTAGAACTTGTTGCTGTTCATTTGAAATCCTTCACTCTCCCTAAGCATGGATGCAGTTGGTCATAGGAAGTTGTTCCCTTTCCTGCAAAGTCACCCTGTTCCAGACATCTCAGTAGATGACAGACTGGCATGCTTTCCAGAGACCAGGTCAGACAAAATGACTATATACAAGTTTTTTCAACAATAAGAGAGGGTTACTGGCTTTGCTTATGGATTCCTTCACCTCAATCCAGGACCCTTATTTCTTTTCACCAGAACAATCTGGAATCTTTAAAGGAAGAGGTAAAGACTCGTAAAGTATTAAGGAGGCAGCAGAAAGGATGATAAATATTCAAAGTTATGATTCTATTCTTGCATCCTCCTGGTTTCAGTAAAAATGAATATAATTTCACCTTGTTATCGATCTTTCCCCTTTAAACAAGTTTATTGGGAAAGAGCAATAAAAGATGAGAATGTTAGCATCAGTAAGGAACACAGGGCAGTCTCCAGGGTGTTTACCTTCACATCCCCATCTTTCTTTTCCATACAAAACTTCTGTAGTTCTGTCAGAACAAAGAGGTTTTTCAGTTTTCCTTTTGGCTCCTCTTCTTTACCCAGAGTCTTTACTAGAGTGTTGGGAGAAATAGTAGTTCACTTTGAGGTTGCCTATTATCCAGTGTTTTTGCTGACAGGTTGATATACAGTTTTCTCAGATATATATTACTCAGAGACCTGTCACACTTTTAGAAACCAGAGAGCTTATTACCAACCAAGACAAGTCAGATATGATTACTTCTCAGACTTTCTGTATATGGAATGAATTTCCTTACAAATTGAGGGTTGGTCAATGTTTATTTTGGTAGGATTACAGATATTGTTCCACATAACAAAAGTGTTAAAGAGGACTACCTCTTTGTCATGGAGACCCTGAATATGGCACTGGAACTAGTTGCTTCTTGTGAGGCCATTCTGGTTTCTTCTGCTTCCAAATTGAAGACCTCATGGGGACCTCTTGTCAGCTTGGATTCCATTGGAATCCAGATTTTTTGTCACCACCTCAGCTGATGCAGAAATTAGGACAGGTTTCTGGCTGGAGCTAGGATATATGGCCCAAAATCTCACAACTTTCTGTATACCTAGAGCCATCTTCACCAGCCAAGGTTCCAATGTGTTAACCTTATCTACACTTTGGCGGGTTATTCAGATATTTCACTGCTTTGAGTCTGTGAATTTCATTTGATGCAGCAGCAAGCCACTGCATCCAATCAAAATCAGGTTGTTCAGATTTGAGCACTGTTCCAACAATATCGAGACAAGGGAGCACACAACTGGAATGGACTCATAAATAAATAATTTTCCACTGCCAGTCTGTGTTTGTACAAATACATCCTTTCCCTCAAATATACCTGTAATGGCTTCTCTCTTGAATGTAGTCATACTTTTGATGTTAAGCTTGCAAAGTGTCCTTTTGAAGTCAGTTGCCTCCATTGTTTTCAGCTGATGTAAAATGCACTGCTGTTACAAGCTGTTGGTAAGTTGGCATTATATACTAAGGGAGACAACTCATAAAATCCAAGAGGTGTCTCTAGGACAAAGCTCTGAAATATCTGAACGATCTGTGTAGATAAGGTTAACACATTGAAACCTTGGCTAGCAAAGATGACTTAGAGCCAGTGTGGGTATTCCCTCAAGGTTTGTGTTCTGGTGAGTATTCTTCCATGGATATCAACAACTGAGAAATGCATACCATATTTATAGCACTTTAGTTTAGTTTTTGGTTTTCTTCATTTAATGCCATTTTTCAGCACATGATAGGCCATACATGGTGGCAGGTATATTTGGTGGAGGAAGAACCACTGACCCACAGAAAGCTACTGGCAAGATTTCTCACGTACCCATAATGCCTTTGCTGAGACACAAACCTGCGCAGATGGCAGATCTGCCAACTCTTACGATTTTGCTGTCTTACGAAAATTACCCTTAAATATGGACTTATGGCATAAAAGCAAAAACTACGGAAAAATGATTCTTGCCGAAAAATCCGGATAATTGATTCACCCATGTTTGATATGGATCCAAGTTTCAGATTAGAATTAGTAAAATTAGTCAGGGAACCAGACTAACTTTACAGCAGCACCCCAGATGCTTTAAACTGCACCTATTTGTTCATACAAAGCATCTGCATGATCAAACTGTTGATTATAGAATTTTTTTAAAAATGGCGTACAGAAAGCGATGCATGTTTAAGACGAAAGGGAAAATAAGCTTCTAAAAAAAGTGTTAATAATCAACACAGAAGAATAAAAAGGAGTATTCAGATTCTTGTGAATGAAAGCTGGAAAGGACAAAATTATGTTTATTGGACATCACATGCCAATTAAAGTATGTCTCGTGGCAGGAGATAACGATTGCCGTCGTCATGTGAAATGGAAAAAGAATTTCCAAGAATTACGTCAAGTTGAGAGATAGCAACAAGCCATTGAGTTGCATAGGGTTTGGAACTAAAGTTTGTGCAACTGTACTAGTGGTAAATAAAGTCTATGCGTACTTTACAAACTTTCAGTTGAACTTGATGTTTATTGTCGCTGCATCGAACTTTTATTTACGTTTTCCAGCTTTACAATAGCAGTTATTGATATTTTGTTACACCTTACTGAAAACTGGTCAATCTTATGGAAAAAAATCAACTGCCTTACTGAGACGGACTCCTCAGGGTTGGCAGGTCTGAGACGGGTGAGATGTGATTGACTTGTAAAGGCAAGCATCTTAGACTATTGCCATCCAGATAACCTCTAGCACTACAGTGGTACAGTAATCTCATAAGACACATCAGTTGTGACATACCTCATACACTAATGGTGCTCATTAATCTGCTCTTTCCTTGGAAGTCTGAGACTTACTCTGATGGACAGCATCAGAAGGGATCATTAGCAGAGTTCATCACATTCCAGGGAAGAGGAATATTCTGGTAGACAGCCTCACCAGTCAGGGATGTGCAGTACTCAGAGAATGTTCTCTGCCCCACCAGTAGCTGGGAGTCTTTCTAGTGTGGGGGTGGGTGGGTGAGACCAGTGATAGATTTGTTTGCAACAAGGCATAACAGCTAAAACTTTGTTTCCCAGTGCAAGATTAGAGTGCATAGGTGGTGGATGTCTTCTGTCTGAAATGGGCTTAACTGTGTGCCTACACTTTTCAGAATAATGTCTCGGAGGTCTTCACAGAGTCATGACTCCTGGATGCCTCCATGGAGTTACTACTGGACCAGGAAGTGCCATGTCATTCTTTTCTGTGCCAGGCAAGGTTTTCCTCATGCAGACCATTCTTTACAACATGCTAGGATTTTGTTGCCCTTTCTTCTGTTGAAAAACGCCCCTTTTAATTTCTTAAGAATGTAAACCGTCACTTATGTTCTCAGTTTTAATTTCAGCATTTTCATGATCATAAACATCAATATATCTGTGCCCAAAGCTTAGGCTATTCATTGCATAGCATGTCCCTGCTGATAAACACTGCATGGTGAAACATAAAGGAGGTCCTTGTTTCTCACAGCAGTGTGTGTACTCAGTAATGTTTTAATACACAGTCAAGTACGTATAATTAAAGGGATTACCTTTTCCAGTATGAATTGACTTTGCAACTTATAGCTTGGTGTGGTAAATCAGCTGATTATTGTCCAATCATCTAGAAGTTAGAGTTGAGTGTGTGATAGTAATGCATTGAATCTGAGCCTTTCAGAAATGTTGGGGTTTTTTTTGCAAATATTTTCTGTCAGTTTTTGATAGTTGTCAGTTAATAATAGAATGATGTTCAGATAGTTTTTTGCCCCAAATTAAAGCTGAAAACCAAGTAGGAAATTTAGCAGTAATACTTCATTCTCAAAAGGACAAAATTGAAAGGTACACTAATTGACTGTAGCATTCTTTTTAAAAGGCACATGAACTAGTAAACACAGAGATCCTGCCCTTTAATAAATTAAAACATATCTCATCCAAGGAATTTAAATAACACATGATTGAAGAAGAAACTAGTGAGTTTTGGTGGTCACACACAACTCATTATTATTTATTTTTTTGTTATTGTGTTTCGCTGGTTTCCAACCAGTCTTATTGTCATTGTTACCATATGGGCAGGTAAAGTATTGCTGGTCTCAGGTTGCCTTTGATGGTCGGTCTCAGAGCATTCATATAGTATAATCATCACCTTGATTATTGTTTGTTTTCAGAACTTTATTTTTGCAGCAGTATGTCAAAGAGTGGCAAATGTGGGCATAAGAAGCCTCATTGAATACGCATCCATCTACGTTGCATGCACTAGTTGCCAATGAACAGATGGGTGTCCATTCCACCATCTTCTTTCTCCTTCCCTCTAGACTATATAGGATCCTTCTAAGAGTCCCTCAAAACTCAGAAGAAGATGATGACTCCTAGATCCCAGGAGACTGATATCTCTATATGGGCGTAGATGAAGATTATGTTTTCAGTGGAGAAAAGCACCGCCCAGTCTCAGGAGGCTATGGAGTCATTCTCCGCTTCTTCACAAAAATCACTTAACAAAATCTGACTAAATACTAGAGGATGCATTACAAAATAGAGAGCTTTCAAAAATTTGTACTAGTGATGTTGATTCTCCAAGTGACCTTATGGCATGGCACTGCATCCATCATGGATCTGTTGTGGCTTTTCTGGGCATTGCTTAAAAATGGTATCCACTTCATTGATATCCAACTCTTGTTTTGCAGCATTTTGAGTTTCCTATCACCAGTATGTTTGACAGTTTTAAGAACAAGTGCCTGGTTGATGCTTTGAGTGAAAAATCCCCGTCTCTTCTTCAGGTAAGAGAATTTCTGTTAATTGAATTATTTGACAACTATGGTTTTAATCAGAAATTCTTGAAGTGATTTGTAAAAATCCTTGGTTGATGACATTGGCATCACTGTTGTCCATTCCATCAGTTGTGAGATAAATATGTGCTAAGAGTTCAAAACTCGCCTGTCTGGCGAGAAATCAAATTGAAACCATATTAACAAGTAGCAGTTGGAACACTAGCTTATATACAAGAATCCATGACAAGTTTACATACATGTGGACAGCAAAGTAAGGTCAAATAAGGGAATTTACAAAACCTGACCAGGAGATTTCACTTCAAATTTATGGAAGGATTTTCATAAACAAAATTTTTAGAATGTTAAAAAGGAGAAGGTTGGTAACAACAAAACTGTTTTCAACATACATGTTTATATATGATTAGGTAGCAAACAAGTACCTGATTTCTTGACCATAAAGAAATCACGGCTGCCTGTGCCCATTAAAGTATGTAATGTTATTATTTGCTATGCTTGATTTAAAGAAGTGATGTAGTCTTGGTCCCAGTTTTTATTTACATTAATAAAACATGCCAGCATTATTACTTATTCAAAGAAAAGCACATGATCACATCCTCACTATCCTCAGTATAAGGATATATATCACAATCACATGTTGACTATCCTCCTCAGTACAAGTATATACATCACATGATATCTCTTCACCATCCTCAGTACAAGTATTTACATCACATGATCACCTCTTCATCATCCTCAGTATAAGTATATATAGATCACATGATCACCTCATCATCATCCTCAGTACAAGTATATATAGATCACATGATCACCTCATCACAATCCTCAGTACAAGTATATACATCACATGATCACCTCTTAACCATCCTCAGTACAAGTATATACATCACATGATCACCTCTTAACCATCCTCAGTACAAGTATATACATCACATGATCACCTCTTCACCATCCTCAGTACAAGTATATATATATCATATGATTACATCTGGACTATCCTCAGTACCAGTATATATATCACATGATCACCTCTTCACCATCCTCATTATAAGTATATGCATCACATGATTACATATTTACTATCCCCATTACAATTTTATATATATATATATATATATATATATATATATATATATACATATATACATATATACATATATCACATGACCACATCTTGCCTATCCTCAGTACAAGTATATATATCGATATTTTACTTTGTTACTGGCAGCACTTATGCCACTCGAGCATTTAAGACAAAATGTTGTTTTTTTTCCCTTCCCAATTTCGATACTCTATTTGATTTAGCACTGGGTCAGTAAATACAGATACTCTGTTATCTTGAAAAAAAGCTTTTATGATGGGTAATAACTTTTAGGTTTAAATTTAAATACAGTAAACTGGGCAGACTGCAGTAAAATTAGCACTGGGTAGAAATGACAGCTGTACCAATTCCAGAGCCTCTTGCTGTACTAGCCAAGGTTCATGCAGTGTACAGTACTATTAAAAAAGCCCACTAGTTTCTCACTTTTTAGAAATCCCACAAGTTTCTCACATCCTAGAAAAGCCCAAAAGTTTCTCATGTCCTAAAAAGCCCACACATTTTTCATGTCCTTGAAAAACCTACAACTTTTTCACATCCTAGAAGAGAAGCAAAAATTTCTGAATAAGGCTTAGTTAAGTATTGATTGTAAAGCTAGGTGGAATTCAACATTTGTTATGTTGGAGGGATATATAAAGAGAACCTGCAATTAAAACAGCTATAATTGACCCTCATTGTAAGAGGGGATGCTAGTTTCTGGCTTCTTGATGGGAAAGATGTCAACGTTGTACAGCAGATTGAAAGTGTTCTGAAAGACTTCAAAACAGCATCAGTTGCTGCTTATCTACAAACATGCCCGTCAGTTCGATAGGTGTTGCCTCTTCTTGCATAATTGAGGGCAAACCTCTGTCTTTAGTAGCGATGAATTCATGAATAAAACAAATCAAACAGAAAATAAATGCCAATTTGGCAGTAAGGTACAAGGAAGATGAAGTTCACAACTCACTGCTGATTGGCACCCTGCTTGACTAGATTAACAAGCATGTCATTTCTTCCTTAAGAAGAAATACAGAAAGCTAAGGAGCTTGCAGAAGCACTTATAAATAGCAAATCACAACATCTTGTTACAGTCAAGCAGGAGAAGGGCCAAGACCAGCCTTGGCCAGGTCTGCCTCAGTTACCAGTGTTGCTATAGGTCCCAGATTCTGATGCTGGAAATTCCATTCAAGAGAAAATTGAGAAGGTTCACATGCCCAAATGTGCAAAAGTAAATGGCAGAAATCAGAAGTAGAATGTGCAAAGCTTGAGCTGCACCAGATGCATTAGGCAAGAGGTATCTGTCACTGATTCCATTGGTGCATGTGTGAAAGTCTAAGTTTGATGTCCTGAACTTGTAGAAACAGAAGACCTTGGTATATCCATCATTAGTTTTAGCAAGAAAATTTCTATGTATTCATTGCATATCTGTTGCTAGTGAAAGACTCTTTATTAAGTTGGGAACTTGTGACGGAACATCAAAATTGGCTGCATCCTAACAACCTGGATAAATTGCTTTCAACAAAAACTAATCTGAAGACCGATTTTATTGAGCAGTTAATTAGTGAGGCTGATGTCCACTTTGCATATTTACATAGGTTGCCTCCATTTACTGGAATTTGTGTATAACTGTGAGCAATACTAGTTTTGGTAAGTTGTAAAATATCTGCTATGGAATCGGTTGGTAACATCATTTGTTTTTCACAGGCTAAATTTAGCTGTGACTAAATAGAGAACTTGGCAACTCTCGCTTTAAAATTATGCAAAGCCAAATGTGAAAATAGTGATTGTTTATTGGTATCCAGAGTCCCAGGGAGAACCTAAAAAGTCATCAAGAAAAGTATTTTAGTCCTTGAACAGGTCATCACTGATCAGTACAGGCTGTTGAGCATTTGCTGCAACTACTTTCCTTGTAGAAGCCAGATCTACTGCAACAGTGTACACCTGTATCTGCTGTTGTTAATATCTTGGTAGATCAAGGCTACACATTTTCATTAGAAATTATTTGCTCAATGAACATTGTAGCCGTGATCTGTATATCAGTCATAAAGTCTTTGGTCAGACTGCTTGCATTTGGGTTGCTTATCAATTGTACCATTTGGGTCAAACTGCTTGCACTTGGGTTGCATATTAGTCATACAGTCTTGAGTCAGACTGCTTGCATTTAGGCTGGAAATTGGGAAATATGAGAGTCTACTAGCCTCTCAGTCCGTCTTGATAATTACAAATATAAATAAATCTAGTCATGGTAAATGCAAATATGATTTTTTTAAATAAATTTTTTGACAGTGACAAGAAAACAAGATAAAAGAATGCACACAATAATTTTTGAGCTTTTATTTAAATCTATGTCAGAATGATCTCATTATGTCGATTATAAGGTACATATAGAGTTGAGCTGACTTGAAACTTGCTTTGCAAGAGTGTTGTGCATCTCAAGTTTTATTTTTTCTGAGTGATTGGGAACACCAATATTAACCATATTTTATTGCCGCTGTCATCTTAATAGAATGGTGAAATAAGATGAAAACTATTGTCCTGATTTGCCAAAATGACGTGACAAAAACAATTACATAGGCATGTACATTTCAAGAAAATGACCATGTATCCTTGCTAATACTGACTATATTTCTGTTGCCTGATTTCAGTATCTTGGTTTCCATGATCTCTGTCACCTGTCCAAACACTCTTTTGCAAGGAGAAAAGAACTCTTCAGCCTCAGTCAGCCAGGTAAGAATAAGTTAGTAAGATTTGTTAATATTGTAATGTCATTTCATTAACAAATTTGAAAATACACTTATATTTTGTTTAAGATCTGGCATGTAATTGTCAGTTTGATAAATCCCTCACCTTACTTTGCTTCTCAACATTACTTACCAATGTATAGTGCACTGTGTGCAAGGAACAATGTACACATTACCAGGTTAATAGTTACCGTCTTATTAGTGACTTTTAAGACTTATATATACACCACTTCCTCGATAACTTGTGCATGAATAACTCAACAAAGCTGCTTATAACACTATGTCATGTGTGGATCCCATTTTTTTTACTAGAAAATACCCCCCAAAATTGGCCCCTGTTTGTTGAATGTGAAGAAAATTGCAATCAAAAGAAGTTAATGTAGCTGTGATATATTGCTTGTTTTATCACCTAAAAAAGGTGTTTAGTACCCAGAAATTTGAATCATCATGATATTCTAAACTTTCAGTTTGCTCTCCAAAAACAACATTCTCAGTACATTGTAAATAACAATAGTCAACAAAATTTTGATTAATGAAAATATCATTAATGCCTACTGGTGATAACACTTTCTAAATAGATACCAATTGAATAAGTTTTGTCAGGTGTTTTAGTTCTATCTTTCAATTCAGTTGCAGTGTAATAAACATCAAAAATGCAACATGTCCTCTTGTACTCAGTAAGGGAAAGTGCCAATCAACCATCACGGATATGTCAGCTAACATTTCTTTTGGAACCTAATTAAGTGCCACCTGTGTTTTTGATCTATTTGTCGTATTATTACACTAAAAGCAGACAAGTTTTGTATTATCATGTTAATTATGTCTTTTGTATCAAGTCAAATGAAGGGGGTGGAATAAAGAAAAGTTAAAGACATGCAAATCCTACCTGTGTAAGAGCTAGGTGGTCATTGTTGTTTGTCAGTTCAACTCAATCAGCTCACTTCCATTGAGCAATTGAACACTGAAATCAATGTTATTATGTAAGTAATATAATTAAACTACCTTAAATTAGCCTGTTCATTCATAAAATTTGATCAAAATAGCAAGGCATCTAAATAAAATGAGCACTTGTTGATTAAAAAGCTTTTTTTCACAGATAAGGTTAATTATTGAGAAGGTTATTGGCTAAAAAATAATACACAGTCATGTCTCCCTTTCCTTCCATGACACCATGGATGACTTTGCTATGGCTTCTTGGAGCAGTGGACCATGCAGGCTGTAGATTATCTCCGGCTTATTTTGCCTCTGTAATCGAGGTAAGGGAGTGCCACTCATTTTCTGCCTGGAGAGGAAATCAAAGAAGATGAACAAGGGTTAGTCCGATTCCCTGACCTCCTCATTGTGAGTGGAAATGAGACAGTGAACTCTCAATCATAGCCCCCTTCCTCAGTGAGGGAAATAAGACAGAATAATCTTGTCTAGCAACATGAGCAAAGACAGGATAACAAACGATTTATTTTGGTGGAGACAATAAGTTCCCCAAAAAAACAGTCATATCTGTCCCTTCATATTTGGGTCACCATCTTCATTTCACCCTATAGGTGTTGGAGGAGGAGTAAGTATCTACCTTTTACACAGCAGTAAACAAAGTTTCATGCCTCCTTCCCCCAGATCGATGTTCAAAACCCTTAGGATCTTTGAATGCTAGGATCCTCCAGTTTGTTGTGGTTCTCCAGGACACAGCCTAATTGAGACCTTTTTTTGCTTACTCATTCAGCACTGGTGAGGAGGTAAGTCAGAAGTTTTTCTTGAGGCCAAGAGGCAGCAAGACAGGTGAAGGTGTGGTCTGTCTCCTATTCTACACTTTTGGCCCCTGATTTCAGGCTCCAGTTAGAGTGGCCATTTCACCCACTTGGCCTCTTAAGCCCTCTGCCTTGGACTCTGGAACTTCCCAGGCAGGGATTTTGGCAGGGACCTATGCCCGTCTCCCATCAAGTCTCCTGAGGTTTTGGAACTGATGGCTTTTACACAAGTTCCTATGGTCTCGCATGCTGATCTTTTCGCAGCTGACTCCTTCAGTCTGTTCAAGGAAGAATCATCCCAGGCTGCACTGCAGACCATTGCCAAGTCATCAAGACATGCACTCTTGATGTCCGTGACACTCTCTGCTTAGCTTCTCCATATCTGTAGAGCTGTTGGCCTGGAGACATGAAAGGTTTTACAGCAAAATTCTTTTGTGGACCACCCTGCATGATGTGGATACAATGGTCTCTCAAGATTTGAGGGATCAGCAACATAGGTCCCTGGCCGCAGTACCAGGACCCACTTAACTGGTGAAGAAATGCCTCTTTCTTGGAAGGTTTATGGCTTCACCTCCTAAACATTTTCAGCAGGTGAACCAACAGGACCATCACACTAGTTCAAACTCGTTTCTGTCTGTTTTTCTTATGATGAGGTGGCTGCAGGAGCCAGCGGAGGAAGTCTGTGCAAACTCCTCCTCCTTCCCTAAAGAGGGAGGCAATCATCCCTAGGGCATCACATCTTCTCCCTCCAAGTCTCTGCTTCCTAACATTCCATTATGTGCCAGATTGAGCCTTATTTCAGAGGCTTGGTTGGATTTCATGAATGATGTGTGGATCCTTTTCACAGTAAAGGAGTATTATTGGTTTGCTTCTGAGACCCTCCACCTCTTTCAAGGACCCCCATTTTGTTCCACTTCATATGCAGCCTCTCCAATTTATACTTAAGCAAACTTTAGGCTTCACAAGGACCCCCTGTTCACTCAAATCCTTTTAGGATCCAGATTTGAGTGAAAATCATGCCTTGTCAATTGTAAAGGGTTCTTTTTGGTTCAGTAATGACTATGATTATGTCTGTTGTCTTTGCCAACCTAGGTCGCTGGCCAAGAAACCTGCTTAGTTCCCCAGTTTGTCTGTGCCGGTGTATGAGGAATATAGACTCCTTTGTACTTTAGAACTTTATGTTTCTATATATCTAAATCAGTGCCGAGAGGTTTTAAGCACTCATCTTTACTGATCACTACCATCTCACCTCAGCCTGTGTGGGTTCTAGTCTCAGGCTCGGCCAGTGTGGGTGGATTGTTTGGACTATTAAAAGAGCTCACTGTATCCCCCAGGGGTGTAAAATTGAGGGTTAGAAAAAAACCTTGTTGTCAAAACTGGGGGTAAAATGAAAAATGTAGGGGTCAAAAATGTACTGAAAAATTTTCATTTGACCTGTCCTTTTTCAGCTTGAAATAGGAAATTGCAGCTTCCACTTCATACTCTCTCTCTCTAAAAATACAAATAGACAAACACACAGTTAACAAACAAATGCATTGTCCATTCAGAGAGTAATTTTATTAGTTCATTTTCCTTTTGGTTGAAAGTCATACTTTTAACAGTCTCCTGTGTAGCAATATTATAGACCAACACATTTCATATAACATATATAAGCCAATACAAAAACCCAAATAAATAATTTTAACCAAATGGCAGTTAATTTATTGCCTATCATAAAATGTGTACTTTCATTGGTTTTATTGTACTATATCCTAGAACACTTTTATCCAAAAATCAGAGTCTAATGAGTCATCTTCTTTTTGGTAAGTTACATTTAAACTTTTAAATCTTTCTCTTATTGCAGCAAAGCTACAAACCAACAAAATCTACAATGACCCCAAGACTTTGTAATCCAAATGATGCATTTGTCTCTGCAAACTTACTGATTTCTTTGTTATTAAAGAATGCCTTGGTTGATAATATGTTCTCTAGATATCTTGTGGTGAACAAGAGATGATGTTTTAATATTCTTAAACCCTGTCATGAAAGGATTATTCACTTTTGCAGTCTTCGCAATCACGCGATAAGTCACACTGTTAATCCCAATGGATGTGCTGTATTCCAGTCAAAGGAATTATTTCCTCCATTTTTCATTAAAGTTAGATCTACAGTTACTCTGTTGTGTCTGCTTCTTTTACTTTCTTGACTAGTGATTCTGAGTGCATGCCATTTTCATCTGGAGATCGTTTTCTAGTCCGACAAGCATCGAGGTTAGTTTGTCTGGACAACATCTTGCTGAGCTCGATGGAACTGCATGAGAGCTCAGGAGATATGGGGAAGCTACTCTGTCATAACTATACCTATACCTGTCTTATGCATTGAATACTGAATAAATCCTGATCGCATTATGTGAATCCTTTGCATCAAAAATATGCATGGCAGCAAAATGTGTGTGTCAGATATCTCCAGCATGTGTCTCTGATGCACAAATGCGCGTAAAGGGAAACACTGAGAGCTTATCAGTCTCTCACTGAGAAGGATCTTTTTTATCATGAAAATCAAAACCTATTAGGTTATGGCTATTGTTGCATCTTGGGCCTTTTTTAATCATTCTTTTTGGTTGATGTCATGAAAGTTGCCTTCTTCTTGTCTTACTCTACCTTCTCTTCCATTTACCTTCAATCAGTGTTGCACCAGAATGAGGCCATTTATGCCTTGTAGCCCAATTCTATCTGCCCCAAAAGTTGACGGGATATTATCCAGTCTGCAGTAGAGCATCCTACTGACAGCAGTTGTAAGTTTATTTGACAGTTTATCTGCTTCCGTTAGTTTTATGCTGAGCAGGCGAATTCAGCAACTCAGTACTATCAGGTAATTATTACTGTTGCTGAAATGTTGTGTTTTGGGGCTAAAACTAATTTTAAATATGTAATCTTCTATTATTGCTCTGTTTGCTCTCTTCCAGTGCTGATGTCCTTTCATTGTTGGTCCAAGTCAAATAAGGGTTATAGACTGATGGTCAGAAGTGTACTAAAGCATCAGACTGGGATCAGGGAGTGAATAATCTCCTTAGACTTGTGTCTGGTGCTAGGAAAAGATGTAGCAACATAATAATAGGTGACAAATAGTAGAAAATTAAAATTGGTTTTTTCCCCAGAAAACTACATTTCCATTGTAAATTTCAACAGTTATGGAAATATCTACAGATGACAGCTCCTCTCAAAACAATACATACACTAAATTTAACTGGTAGAAAAATCGTATGTAAACATTTTATGTTGTGCTTGTGGTTCAACATAGAATTGTTAATACACATAGAAAGGCCTCAAGCAGGGGCAGCCAACCTTTTTTGGCTGGGGTGGTTTCTTGACCAACATTACTAATACAGTATAATTTTGTACATTTAGTAATTAAATGAAAAAATCCAACACAATTATTACTTGACACTAATATTCTTATTACATGGTTGTAATGATATTTTTAAATAAGAGCCATATATTGTGGTAGATGCATGAAACATCAGAAAGCAATACAGTGTGACCACGCTATAGTATGCTCTGTTATAGCACAAATTCAGATATAACACAGTTGTGGTGTGGCTCCTGAAATTTCATATACATGTATTTTGCTCGTACACGAAAAAAATTCTTTCTTACAAGTACGAAAAACGTAAAATGTTTATTATCATTTTGGGGAAGAGATTGCGTACGAATAATACAAGACAATCATGGCGTGGTCCTGAAACTTTATATGTATTTTTCTTGTGCACGAAATTATAGTTTTTCTTCTTAAAAGTACGAAAAATAACGCATAGAAAGTTTATTCAGGGATCGCGCAGCGCTTCGCCAATGTCACAAATTGTGATTTTTGTTTCCTTATTGGCAGCAAAATATACCATCTAGCGATTATTTTTTTTGGGGGTGACATTGTTGGCTGTTTAAATTTGTGTATACAACCATTGGTTTGTAGTGGAGAAATGAAATTCAGAGACCCCATGAAATGAATCCGCAAACTTGATATAAAATGCACTGACATTTATCTATTGTTACATAAATAAAATCTTTGTCCATACTGACAAACCATCTTATCAGCACATTGTTATACAGTCCTACCCACTTATATCGACATCACTTATGTCGACAAGCCGCCTATTTCGACAAAAAAGCAAAGTCCCGGTCCCTTGGTCTACTATTACTACCAAAATTGTCATGCTTATGTCAACTTCAAGATAAAAAATAAACATACATGTCAACAGAAGCCCTTGGTCCCAGCTTGAACAAATCCTTTGTTTTCTAATCATTTATGTCGACAAGCAGCCGGTTCCGACCCATACTTTGTTCAACAATTAGTTGATCTTGCCTCCAGGCTTTAATTTTCCTGCCTAATCATTTATGTTGACCAGCTGCCAGTTCTGACCCATACTTTGTTCAACAATTAGTTGATCTTGCCACCAGGCTTTAATTTTCCCTCCTAATCATTTATGTCGGCAAGCGGCCAGTTCCGACCTGTATGTTATTAAACAATTAGTTGATCTTGCAACCAGGCTTTAATGTTGTGGTTGGATAAAAAAACAGGCTTTTGTTTGGTCCTATAAAGTTGGTCTCTCGCGGCAACTTAAATAAAAGCAATGAAATCTGATCGATTCTTGCATTTTCCAAAGTGATCAGTGATTAAAACAAGTTTTTTGTGCTGTGAAAGTTTCCTTTTTAACTTTATATTTATGATGGCTACCAACGGCAGTATAAAACGCAGACATGTACTGTTTAAACCAACTTTTTGACAGGTTTTCATTTCCCTGTGAATAGCCCCATCCCCTTGGTAGCTTCAATAAGATGGGAACAGACTGACCAAAATCTAGGCCAATTTAAGTACATGTACTTGAAGCATGTAAATAACAACTATGCAACCATGTGCTAATGCCAAAATTGAATATTGTAGTGAATGTGTTTCATATCAGGATGTGACCGATGCAATATTTTATTGTGGATTTTATTATACAAAGGTAACCAAAATGTAATTTGTCAATATACAAGTGTATTTCACACTGGTTTTGTCTTCATGTACTCAAAATTTCCATTGTTTATTTTCTCAAAGTGTAAATGCTACTCACTGACAACAGGTCACCCCTTACTGACGAATTTAACTTGAATCTTTTTTTCAGACCACCCCCAACACTTATCTCGACATCAGCCTATGTTGACAATATTTCCTCGGGCCCAAGGATGTCGACATAAACGGGTAGGACTGTATCATAACCCGCTTATGTTGACATCTAGCACGAGTACTGTATGTTGTGAGATATCCTTTTTTTTCAGAGATCAACCAGACGAGGCATTATCTCATAATCTATCTTTCGTCGGATTTTTTGGCCACATGCTAGTAATTAATATATTTACATAGACTGACATTTGTATGTGGATGCTTAAGTAAAATTCCTCTTCTTTTCACACAGAATTAAATCCTTCAGAATACTCACATTTTCTGTGGTAATCCCTGTCATCAGACCAGAACACTCGCGTCTCTATGATCCATTGACTCTTTTTTTTAATTTCTGATGCATGCGTGGAAGGCAGCATCACTCCCACAAATGTAAAAAATAACCAAGAAAGACCTTACTTGTTGGTCTGTTCAATAGGCATGGAGGAACAGTGACTACAATCGACCAAACAATGGCCAATTCTTTTTTAAAAATGTACCCAGATAAAAGAATTTGCTGAAATTTCAAAGAAAACATTACCTTTGAAGCACCAATTGTTATGAAAACGTACTAAGTAAATGGAAAAAAAAATCAGCCTCAATCATGCAATACAATTATTTTATGTTGCCGCCACAATAAGAAACGGGTGTTTGTTTGGTTCTCCAAAGCATTCCTTTAGCAGTGACTTCAATAACACATGCACCCTTCATCAAAGAAAGCCAACTACAATCTTCATTAAAAACAAAGAACTTTTCTTCAAAGGAAGTCATTACCAAACTTAAATAAAAGCAATGGAATCTGATGGATCATTTCATTTTCCAAAATGACTGGAACACGTTTACTGTGCTGTGAAAGTTTCCTTTTTACAGAAAAATGTTAATGCTTACGAACGCTACCAATGGTGGCTTAAAACACAAACTTTTACCGAAATGTGTTGTACTAAAAAGTAAATATGCTTCATCATTTGTTACTTGATTGTGCTATTTTTTTTCCACTGAATTCAGACCTGTATAACCTGTGACAAAATTGTGTGCATATTTTCGATAGAATTACTTGTATTGTGGATTCAGTGTATGTGATGAGATTCGCAGGTGAGTACATGGTGTTGATACTCTATTCATGCTATAGATTAGACATGTATATATAAACAGTATGCACGTATATGTACCAATGTCAATGTGTGGTTCTCTGAATAAAGTAAAATATTATATATGCCTTCTTTATTGTCACTACAGGTGTATTTCTCATTTAATATGCATCGATTTAAGATGGTAACTGTGCCACTGAAGTACATATTTTTGCACCCACATTCATTACCTAACCCCCACCCCACCCCCGCAAATTTTTTTGGGTACATGCGTCATTTACTTCAGCTAACTGACCTGGTTGCTTATAAAACGGTTCGGTCTGTAACACGGTTGGGTTCTATGGCTCCCAACTACCGTGTTATAGTGGGGTCACACTGTACAAACAAATAGAATAAGTTTAATTAAAATGCTTATTTTCAAAAGGACCACTTACATGGCTGTGTGCCGTACAGTGAGAAGGACAGGGATGCATGCAGCCCATGTGCCATGAGTCCGACACATCTGGCTTAGAGGTTGCCGGGATTTGTCAAGGGGAACTAACTCAGGAATAGAATACAGATGTGCCATTCAATACATACATAATTAGGTTCTCATGGAAGTGCTTAAGAGCATCTCCACCACAGTTAACCATTTCACACAGTTGAATAGATGATAGCATATGACATTTATGTTGATTACACTGAAACCCACTAAAAAGATAAAACACAAAGATACTTTTAAAAAACACAAATAAAATGATAAAACACAAGTTTCACTTAGCATGACATTTAAACTGGTATTTATGTCATAATGTTGTCACTGTTAGGCATCAGATACTGTGTTTATTGATTCATAAAATATTTATATGGAAAAAATTGGACAAAGTGTTTGGTTTCTTACTAAAACTTGCTTTAAATATTATAATGATTCCAAAAGGTTCTGTTCATTAAGTTGCATTGTGATGATAAAATGAGCAATATATCATGTTATAAGCCGGTAAACAAGTTATCCATGAGTGCTAAAATGATGTAGTTGTGTATTAGGTATTTTACCAGCAAAATTTTCATGGTTGTTTTTTGTATAAACAAACAGCAGGTAAGTTATCAATATTGGAATATTTGTTTTACTACACTTTGTAATGTCAGTTTTTGACCATCTAATTATCATTGCATTTTAGGAGGACATCCTCACAATTGGAACAAGGTGCTCTCTGCCTGTGTGTCTGTGATCAGTGAACTGAATGACAAAGTTCAAGAGGCCAACTGGCTTGTCTTATCCAGTGCCCCAGTCAGACAGCCCAGCGGGGAGAAACCACATCCATCCCATAGTAGAGGTACCAGTGTTGTTTTTATGACTGACTGTGACATTGGTAGGAGATAACAGAATTGCCCTTGTCTGTCTGCCAATTACACTTTGCTTAAATTTTTTGTGTTTAGGTCCTTTTAGGCACTATGATGGTGCATCTGAAACCTGTTTCCATAAGATACACTACCTGATCATATTAATGCTAATAATTAACTAATGCCATATATTGAATCCAGCCCTCCCAGAAAGAAAAGTAAAGTAGTATCTGTATGATTACTTCCCTTTGTTGCAGCTTGGTTGCTTCCTGTATGCTGAATATTCTTCAGCTTGAGCTTTCCCTGTGATGTTGTGAACAGCTTATTGTTATACTTTTAAAAATCTGTCAGATTTCATTTTGAATTCAACCATCCTCTTACAGAGTCATTATGATATTGTAACAGTAGCATTAATTCAAGAATAGATCACTTTGCTTTCTATTTTTCTTTGATAAAGAGTCAAAAAGTTCATGCCTATATAGTTGGTAGAGCAAAAGCACACATATACATGTATTTAGACAGATAAAGGTATAAATAGGAAAGATTTTGGAGCTGCTACATGCAAATATTACAATTTAAATGTAACTGATGAATAAAATATTTATTAAAGCTTCTTTTAAGTAATAAATATTCTTATTATCACGTCTTCTGCATGAGAAAATACTAAACTGGCCTTAACATTGACTGCAAGATGGAAATGACATGTACAATAGTTGAAAAAAACTGTATCCATGCATGCAGAAGAATGCACTACATAGAAACACTACATCAAGGTGTTTATATATATATATATATATATATATATATATATATATATATATATATATATATATATATATATCTCTCTGTGTGTGTGTGTGTGTGTGAGATTGCAGGTCATCAGACTTGCAGAACATAAAGCATTAGGAACTGAACATGACCCCTTGTCAGTAAATTAGCTTTCAGAGAGTTATTGTATTTTACCTTTACCCAGACACTAACATTTAATAAAATTTCTTGTATCTTGTATCCCTCTTATTTTTGTGGACTTGCTCGCAGACTAATGCCTTGCAAATTTGTGCTTGCCAGAACCAAATTTGAGCTTGTCCCGGGACTTGGGCAAATGGATTTGTAAATTCCTGCTAAAGGCTTCTTATCATGTCTAGTTCGTCCTAAATTAAAATGGTGCCAACCTGAGGTAAAATATGGCTGCTACAGCAGCCTTCTTGAAATTCTTGTTATCACTACTTCTCCTGAATGTAAAGTCATATTGACATGGGGTTTTCACCAGAAGACTTCTTATGATGTCTATAGGGTTGGTTCTAAGTAAAAATTGTGCCAATCTAGGGTCCAATATGGCCAACATGTTAGCCATTTTGTTATTACTCCTTCTGAAAGGAATGTCAAAGTGACACAAGGTTTTCAGCAGAAAACTTCTTATGATGCCTAGTTGGTCCCCAGTAAAAATGATGCCAATCTCAGGTTCAATATGGCCACCATGGCATGCAGTTTTCATCAGCAGACGTCATACAATACATAGTTGGTTCAGAAGGAAAATGATGCCAATCATACATCCAATAGGATTGCAATGATAGCTGCCATGAAACATTTCTTGTTACTACACTTCATGAATGGATGGTCTTATAGACATGAGGTTTTCACCAAACGCCTTCTCATGAGGTCTTGTTGGCCCTATATGAAAACCGTGCTAGTCTGACATCCAGCATGTCCAGCGAAGCAACTAATTTGAAAATCTTGTTGTCACTGAAAAATATCTGATAGTTTCAGCACTCAGGAGTTGAAAGAAGAAATGATTTTATTTTTAATTCCTGAAAAATTCTTTTTAACAAGTAGAAGATCAGTACATTTGAGGGGCTCGTATTTTTATTGTTGATTCAGGTACACAATGATGACATTTGAAATCAAGATTTTGAGACCTGAATGTTTAGAGCTTGCATCTCAACATAAAATTGGTAGCCAGTCTAGTGGGGGTGTGTGTCCTCAATATACCCTTCTGTGCAAGATTCCACTTGACCATTACTTAAGGACATCTAGGACTGGAAGTACAGAATACATTGAATGTGACAGCAGCACTGCTCTCACATCTGCTGTTTGAGTCAGGGATGAGATGCCTGTTATCAGAGACATTGTTACGGATGTTGGCTTCCAAAGTCCTTTTCAGTCAGCTCTCTTCTCACTTTCAGTGATACATTGGTCAGATTTGCCATCATCATGCCAGTCATGCAGCAGCAGTCATTTTACACACTGTAAAAAACCTTAGGTGTCAATGTGCCCCACAGTTTTGGAAATAACCTAAGGAAATAACCATTGTTTTTCCTCTCTAGAACCTACAAAAAAATCCATGACAATGACTCCTTTTCAGAACAGCCCACTGTCAATCTTCATCATCGGTTCCTTCATTTTTGTTAGGCTTCGATTGACCTTTTTCCCAAAGTAAATTGGTAATCCAAGTTGTTCAGAGGTTGCTTCAGTGTTAGTTCACGAAGCCCCCAACCGTTCATGTTCCCCTTCTGTGATGGGCATCCCATTCAGTCCCAAGAGACAGAAATTTTGGAGCAGGAGATATACACATATACACATTGCTCCCCAAATAGGTGGTATAAATAGTTCACAAATTGAACTCTCCAATTTTCTACTGTTCTAGGTGCTAAAAGCCAGTGCAGAGCTCTGACCAGTTATAAACTTGAGCCAGCTTATGTACATAGATGTGCTTAGGTTCGGTATGGAAATGACATGGTTATTAACACTTTTCCATGAAGAGAGAGTTCACAAGCAATCAAGACTTGAGTGATGCCTACTTTCCTATACACATACATCCAGCTTCTTTTAAGTTCTTCATTTTGTGTTCCAAAGTACTGATACCAGTTTCCTTTACTCCCATTTTGATTCACTCTCAGCCTATGGATTTACATTAAGATCATTGTTTGTTTTGTCACCTGTTTCAGGTTAACCTTAGCAATAGCTACTGCTGCACACCGGGGCAGCAACATGGAAAAACTTCTTGTAAGTTCAGTTATAGTTCAGGATATGATTACCTCTCACTTTCCTTTCGGCAGGGCTTTCATGTAAACAGGAATTCTTTCCCTGCAGTCATTTTGTCTCTCAGGCTGTGCATTATTTTACATATCTCAGTGTAGTTTGCCTCCCACCCAAGCACATTACATGGATTGTTTAGCCCTCGGAGTATGTTCCAACAGAAGTAGATTTCTGCAAGGGAGATTTTGTACTCTGAAATCTACTCATAATAGACTTGCTTTTGCTACACCATGGTTGCCTTTTCAAGTGTCCACAGTCACCCCTTTTCTGATTTTTTAGATCAATGGATTTTGATCTTGACTAAGATTCAGTATTAACTGCACCAGTAGCAGAACAGGGAATGACTCTCCAAAGAACCACTAACTGGAGATCATGATCTGTATGGATATCAGCTCACATCGTTAGTAGCACACCAGTTGCTCCTCTTCACAATGGCCAGCAGCAATTTGGGACCAGAGGAGACAACTCTTAACGTGAACCGCCAGGAAATGAAGGTCATAACGCCCTCTGTGCCAGGAAGGTTCTGCTTTATGGGAAGGCGACCCTCATGCTGTCTGATATGGTGACTAACTCTTCTAACAAATGGGGGACCAGGTTACTAGACCTTTTCATCCTGGTCTGAACTCTCTGCAGTGGTATTTCTTTTACCATATCACAGTCTAGGCACATTTCCTGGGAAGGCTCAGTGTCCTAGCTGACTCGTTATCGAGGAGAAGCCAGACTGTCTGGTCACTACACCCATCAGTCTTTCATCAGATTTGCACTATTGTGGCTTGTCCAGTGATGTATCTCTTTGAGACCAGGTGGAACCACAAGTGGCCTTTTTTTGTTTGTTTGTTGATTGAATATACAAAGTCAGCTGAGATATGGAAGCTAACTTTGGTTCCTTTTCACCGGTATTCACAGGAATTTTTAAAATAAGTTGGAACAATGGAACATGCACAGACATCGACAACCCAGCATTGCCCAGAAGATTTGGATAAAAGAAAATCATTTAATGAATTCGTGAAGGCCAGAAGAGAAGATGCTGATTTCGCCAACAATATGATCATTGACATTAACATGGATGGAATTCTAGTGTACTTTGATCTCACTGCTGGGCAGCCTGATGATAAGATGGGGGTTAAAAGTATGAGAATTAGCAGGACTGGTGCAGATTTTAAAAATCTGACTTTAGTCATTGCAGTTTCTGCTTCAGGAGATGTGTTGCCTCCAACAATAGTTTTTCAGGGCATGAACAAATATGCACCGAAAGAATGAATCATACATGTGCACGAGAAGGCCGAAAGAATGAATCATACATGTGCACGAGAAGGGTTATGTTGAGATGATGCTCCAGTGGATTAAAGAGTTTTATATCAAGTACAGTTTTATATTTTTTAAAATAAAATTTCAGTTTCAATGTATTTTCCAACATGTAATTTTCGAATAATTTATAAGGTGTCCCACAACTTACAGCTCGAAAAAAACGATGTGTCCCAGAACATACAGTGCACCAAAAAATACTTTAAAAATTTATTTATGGTGTCCCACCAGATATGGTCTCCCAGCATATACGGTAAATACAGGACTTGATTTAGCAATAGAAGTTCCCAGAAAAATCCCAGCGATACATAACCTGCTCAAGAAGATGCGATTGCAGATTTTCCATCCCTATCTGGACAAGCAGTTCCTGCACATCTACTTTTGTCAGGAAGGTCTTCTGCAGAATGGAGTTTAGCAATTCAGTTATGGAGAGGACTGCATGAACCAGAAATCCTTCCGCCTTGTAAGTGTATGATGGAAAGTGACAAGTCTTTACTGGCTAGTGAAGGAACAACAGCATCATCCCATTGAAAGCCTCAGCTTTACAGCTAGCTAACATCTTTGAGCTCTTCAAGGAGAAGTAGTTAGCACCTGTTTATTAGTTACTGCTCTATGATTTAGGACATAGTTAGCACCTGTTTATTAGTTACTGCTCTATGATTTAGGACATGTTAAGTCATGGGAATGAGGATATGGACCACATCAGGAACCTTTTTGGTCTTGCGGGCTAATTTTCAGTCTTAATCAGTGTGGGTCACTCAACATATATCCCAGATGGAATCTCTTTTGGGTCTTGACATGGCTTCAGAACATCACTGAAGCTGCTATTATACAATACATGCATTTTGATAGTCTTTGCTTTGATCTACAGTGTGAGGGAATTGCATGCCGTGTCAGTTGACCCAAACTATCTAAATTCCATTTGGATGGTTTGGTTCTGATGATGATGCAGCTGAGTTTTGTAGTATACAACAGGATGCTCTCTACAGGTAATCAGAAAGTGATCACTCATTCTCTATTCTCAATAGATCCTTCAAGATAGGAGACTCAGCAAGACCCAGTTTGTGTTGTAAGGTGCTTCTCTAAACACATGAAAATATTTATGACTTTTCCCCCCTGTGAACGCTGGGAAATAAGGATTAACTCCCAAAGCTTTAGCATCCTGGGACAAGAAGAGAAGACCCAGCAGCAACTTAGCATACTCTGACATTCACAAGATCAGATATACCTCATGAGAATTAATACTCTCAAGATTTTAACAATCTTTATGTTCCTTGGATTTGAATGCAAAATTTTGATTTGAGACATTGTTGAGACTGTCCGCTGGCATATCCAGTCAACCTTCTCAAACTTCTACTAAGCATTGCAGAGAAAGGAAAACTGTTCAGTCTGCTGCCAACTTCACATATGATCACCATACCCTGTTGATGATCGCCCAACCTCATCATGGGCATTGGGTTTATAGCTTTCACTGGATTCACCCAAACATTTTTCTCTGGTTAGGAAATGCCACTCATTTCTTACTACCTTTTGTGTAAGGACTCACAGTTTATCTATTGCTTGTTTATCACTCAGATATGCAGCGTCTAGTTAGAAAGGGAGTGGTTTTATCCCACACATTATGACCCAAGTCATAATATTAGCTAAGGGATAATCAAGATAGAGCTTTGATATTCATGTATTTCCTTCTCCTTTTATTTATTCTCTTAATGTTAACATGACTGGGTAATGTATTTTATGGAGAAATGAAATTGTTTAAATCATAAGTCATGTTTCCCTGAGAATATTTACCTGATTATGTTATTTTTAAACCCTCCCACACCTTCCTGCAAATTTAAATATCCTCATTGAGGTTTTGATGAAGCTTCAACAGAACATTTTGATACACATGTAGCCACCTAGCAATGACGAGGGGAAGTAATTACAATATTTTGGAGGGATTACTTCCCATTTGTTGTATTTTTAGCATTTATAAAATATATACAGATGGTAAAAGCATATGTTTCATCTTTTCTGTAGTTCAAGAGATAGCAGAAGTTAATTCCTAATATTAATATGATTGTGTAAGAATTTTTGGAGAAAAATAATTTACAACAAAAATTTCCTTTCAAGATCAAAAGTGTAACTAAATTGCTTTGATAGTGGTGATAGTGCACTCATCTTGCATCTTCTGCATTCAGGGATATAAATTCAGCACTTTTAAGAGTTTGTGGTTTGCTCAGGGTTTTACTGTTTCCTTTACTTCAAAAGATCACATCACACCAACATAAACATTAAATAGTCTAAACTTTTGCAATTAATTACAATTTTATGTCGAAGGTTAAGGCTGTGTTAAAAGATACATGCACTAGCCTTGATCAGGTTCTAAGAAACAAATAATTTGAGTCAAAATCCTGTGCTGTATTCAGTCATGTCAGTCATGAGAGCTTTTTTGCAGATCAGTCATAAGAATCATTCTGGATTCATCTTTACCAGTCATCGAAATTATAATGATCACAGGGTTTATTAATTTCTTCATTTTCCTAGAGAATACTTTTCCTTCATAATAAGGATATGCAAAATGATTAGAATTGTATGTAATTTAATGATGCTTCTTGGAGAGAGACTTGCATGGCCATGATTGGGCTATTTGACAGCTGTTTGATACTTGTAGAATAGATGTTTCTGGATGTAAACAATGGCTACCGTATTTACTGCATGTTTTCGGACATTATTTGTTTTCAGACACCGTTTTTTTTGGGCAAATATAATATTTAAATGCCTTGTAATTTTTCGGACGTTGCTCCACTATAATTTTTTCTACAATTTATGTTTTCGGACACAATCTAAGAAGATCTGCTGCTTCGTTTTAAAGTAAAATTCACAGTGTGTTTGCCGTTAATGTAACTGATAAAAAGTTCACTTCATTTGGTCGCCAATTATTTAATGTGATCATGAACTTCCATGGATTGGTTGTCAGTGTAGACATCGTCACACACGAAACCACTTCACACAGGTGTGACAGTTATGGCTTTGATTAGAAACCATGACCCCTGCTTTATATCATTAAATAATACATCAGAGTCAGTATGGATTAGTAAATTCATTGGCATCGTGCAACAAAACAAACACCTTATCCCTGAGGCATTATGTACCACGGGTTTAAATGTAGTTATTGTTCTACAGGTAATAAACCTCTTTGTAGACGATAAATATTGATTGTGGGTTCAACATGTTTGGTACATCGTGTGCTCTTTTAACGAAATCCAGATGGCTGCCCTTTATTTCCGAACACACCTGTCAAAGAAATCCCACAAATTATATAGGAACAATTATCACCTAGACACCCTGAAATCTCCAACATGCATCAAAGCAGTCTTTGAGCAGTTGATTGTCTCGAGTCGGCAGGCTCTACTCATTTTGAAGCTACCCTCGGCTAGGTGGGAAACGAAAAGAAGAGAGAACCACAACAAATAGATCGCCTTTATTTTTAAAAAATACCAACATATTAACGACTCGTATATTGCAACTTGCTTGTTATTTTTACCCTTCCTAGGCATGCATACAACACTCACCCCATATGGAGCCTCTCATCCTTGGTGCTCTAAGATTAGCCATCATACATGTACCAGTATTTCTACTCTCGATACTAAAATGTTTCTGTCATAAATATCTTCAGAATTATAATTCCAAATTTTTTTAATTTAGTTTATATTAATATCTTAATTACACAAACATAAAGCTTGCAAGCATTTGTAAGGTAGATTTTATTGATCACTGATTATTAAAGGGTTAAACTGGATTGCACGATTACTAATATGGCGGTTATTTTGAAAAATACGCACACAGTCGTGGCTCTAATACATGTATGGCTGCGTTTTCTGGTGGATGGACATATGTCAAATAGACAAAATAGGCAAGTAATGCCTGTTTTTCATTCATTATCCTTTCTGTGGTGTTAAACAAAATACTTGTTTTACTTCAAGGCAGCATGTCATCATGTGAGCTAATGGTAACTTCGTTATGGACGGGGGGGAGGCACAAATTTGTCTTCCCCTGTTTGTTTTTGGACACCTAATTAAAGAATTTAATATGTATTCGGACAACAAAAAAAGTAATTATTTTTTGCCGTCCGAAAACATGCAGTAAATACGGTATTTCTAAATCATTAAAGTCTACAGTTAAAATGTCTGAAAACTCTTACAAAGGTCATGTCATAATCAATCTCTTATGCCATAATCAAAATGGAACAAAATCTGTGCTATCTTCAGTGTATTATGCCATAATCAAAATAGAACTCAAATCATCCACTGCTTGAAAACACTGCAAAGCATTTTGATACAGAATGAGGTCATAGGGTCTCTCCCCTGACCCAGAACAAAACTTAGTTTTGCCTTTATCACAGTTAAAAACAACATGTTCTCCATCAGTTCCAATATTAAATTTGCTCAGAAAAGATGAAAATTAGGTGTGGAAAGATAGGTAGGATTATTAAGTGGGATTGTATTAGAAAGAGGATCTCTCTTAATTGTCAGTTATATTTGAAATTTATTAAGGGAGTTTATTAGAGGTGATAAGTGGAAATTCAGGTGTAATAATCGTTCTCACTCAACACTGAAAGCGAAGTTGACTTTGCCTTACCCTGATTTTGCATTTTCCTCTCACCCCTTTGCACACAAACTTCTTCAGTATTCTGAGCAAATATCAGTTATGCCATGAGTTAGCTGTAAGAATGATGTATATATTAAGCTTAGCTCTTACTGGGTCTGTCATAGAACTTAAAATTAGAGGGGAAATTCCCTGTTCATTTGGGAAAAAGAAGCAACTTTCTAAATATAGGAGTGACTAAATGAAGAAGTCAAGGACTTTCAAAAATTATGTATGATTGAGCAAGTTTTGAGAAATTAGTTTGATACCTGCAATTATACATCTTAGAATAGACCCTGGTGTTACTCATTACCAACATATTGTATAATCAGTGATTGTTCCAATTCAATGGCTGATTATTTCTTCATTTTTACTTTGATTCACTTGATTTCTACTAAAAAATATTCAGTGAACCTCTTAACATTTTCATCAGAGTTCATAATTTTAGAGCTGAAATATATGCTGTGTTTCATTATAAATAGTAACCTAGTTTTGAGGTCACCTTCAAATGCAGTACTTGCTTTTTACTATTTAAATTATAAAGCAGCTGTAAGTCTCTAGCAAATTATTTGTACAGTTTAAATTTTGGCCACTTGCTGTTGTTGTGGGGGTGGGGTTAATACCATTTTCAGGTCATGGTAGGCTATATATGGGGGCCAGTATATCTGGTGGGAAAAGAACCTGGAAAAACACTGGAAGAACTACTGACCCATGAGAAGCTACTGGCAAATTTTTTCACATACCCATGTTGGCTGAACTTGAGAGTCGAGAGATTGGTGATCTGTAAAGGCGAGTGCCTTAGATAACTCAGCTACCCAGGGCCCCTTGGCCACTTACTTTATTTTTCCTGTTTACCTCACCCAATTTTGGAAGGAGGGAGAAGTCATTTTACTCAAAATTTTAACCCGGCATGGACACTTGTTTTATTAATATATGACACAGCATGGTTTGAAAAATAATTTGGGAACAAGTGGAACCTGTGTTGCACCTTGAGAAAGTCCAAGAGACATTTTCCCACTCCATACTTGTTAAAACTTATCAGAGGTGGTTTCACAACTCTGCAGTTAATAAGATGAAATGGTCTTATCTTGATTTCCTGGAAATTCTTTCTTGCCAATAAATTATCAGTCCCTTTGAGGGGATCTAATTATTCTCTGTTACAGGATGACATCATTGACATAATTAGGTGTCCTATGACATTGTGACATGCCATATTTCTTAGATAAGTAATGATAATAATATATGAATATGAATAGTATAAGGTACATGAAGTTTCTTCAGGTTCCTGTCAATACAAGCTAAATTTTGATTAGCTGAACACTGATTTAGAATTACTTCATGTTCCTATCAATACCAGCTAAATTTGATTAGCTAAATACTGATTTTGAAATACTTGTTTTTAAATAATTTGACGGAATGTGATTAATGCTTATTATAATTATCATTACAGATGGTCAGACAAGTAATCTTCATATCAGGAGCTTCCACCAATTGGCACCCATTACAACTATAGGTAAGGCCATTTGTTTTCTATTAGAACCTGTTACAACCATAGGTATGGCCAGTTGTTTTGTTTAGCGCCCAGTACAAGTACAGGTAAGGCCAGTTGTTTTCATTCAGCACCAAGTACAAGTATAGGTAAGGCCAATTGTTTTTGTTAGCACCGATTACAAGTACAGGTAAGGCCAGTTGTTTTCATTTAGCATCCATTACAAGTATAGATAAGTGAGTTGTTCTCAGTTAGCACCCATTACAAGTATAGGTAAGGCCAGTTGTTTTCATTTAGCATCCATTACAAGTATAGATAAGGTGAGTTGTTCTCAGTTAGCACCCATTACAAGTATAGGTAAGGCCAGTTGTTTTCATTTAGCATCCTTTACAAGTATAGATAAGGTGAGTTGTTCTCAGTTAGCACCCATTACAAGTATAGGTAAGGCCAGTTGTTTTCATTTAGCATCCATTACAAGTATAGATAAGGTGAGTTCTCAGTTAGCACCCATTACAACTTTAGGTAAGGCCAGTTGTTTCTAGTTATTGAGTGATAATTATATGACTGTAATTGTCAGAAATGTATTTTGGTGTTCATTCTAAGATTGCACTTGGCACCATTGCATACATATGACAAAGTCAGGACATTAGAAAAACTTCAAAGTTTTGATCAGTTGTAACATGTATTCTCATATTATAATAAAATAGCAAGTTTTGAACATGAATCAGATTCTGAGGGCAAATGTTATAATAATTGATACGAGTCAGTGTATTATGAATTAAATGAAAAAGGATGAGATGTATTCTCATATTGCACTACAAAGATTTATTTTATATAAAATCCATAAGCATTTTTAGTTTCCTCCGCAAGTTCCCTGCCTGGTGACCAGTGATGACATACTCTATGATGAGTTAGTTTCACACTTAAGAGACACTCAGCAGTTTTCTGGTCCAGATTTCCACTTAAATTGTTAAGTATTTTTCAAAGAATGGAAAATTTCTGCTCTCTATCAGCATTGGAATTTTGATCCAATCTCAAATAAGACTTCAAAGCGAGTGTGTTTGTTGCAGAAGAATCATTGTTTACACATGTCAGTCTTAATTCAGTTAATCAGAACACATGATTGCACAGTATGCTGCATTGTTGGAAACAGTCCTAAGTAGACTGATTGTGACTGGTTTCTGTAATGTGTGGATTGAATGCATAAAAATACTGGGGTTTTGTTTCAAATTTTTTAAAGATCTATTAATTTTTAGAAGTGGTTTATTTCAACTATAAATGGTATGTGCAGAAGACAGCCTTTAAAATTATATTTTTTTGTCCTACCACCTGTCGAATCATATTCATGCCATTTGATGCATTGATGTGAAAGGGGACCCATTACAAAATAAAATTCAGGGGTCTCAAGCACACAGGAGTTATGACGTACATATATGTAAAGCTACATTGTGAAGTTTTGTCAGAACTGAGAGCATCTGGGTGCTTTGAAGAGTAACATTAAATGGATGTTGATCAGACACAATTGTCTAAAGAAGACCAGTTGAAATAACTAACACAGATGCATGTCACATGGATGCAGGTATGTTTGTATGATGGTTCCATTTGATACCTAGTACATGAGGTTCATTCCAGGAATATATGTGGGCCTTTGTTTTGATTATGATTAGGCTCTACATGTAACAATAAGGTTGTCAGATCTGATGTACAATTACTACGTGCATCGTTTTGGATGTTCACATGTCTCTGTCATTTGAAAAAAATTCCTAATTTTCTAAGGAATTATGCCCTGTTCTCTCTGAATATAGCAGATAAAACTGAGTGCAACCAGGGTAATGATATTCCATTTCTAGCATGCAGCTGAAAGATAAAACATTCTTGTCTCCTACCTGGTTCCTGGTTAAGTACATTTTGTAATCTGTGAGAGTGATGCCACAAAGGCTAACATACCATTTTACTATCTGGCAATAGGATGTCATGCTAACTTGAGCTGAATAATACAGTGATTCTCAGCAGTTAGTTTTTGTCCTCTTCATAATTATTGGTGGTAACAGTAGCCAGTAATTATCAAAGTGACAAAACCTAACATCTAAGAAACACACAGCAATAAGGATTATCCGATTGTTAACTTCTTTGTATTGGATTCAAGTTACTTTATTAGTATGTTGGAACAAATGTCAATGCATTGAGATGAGAAATCAACAAATATTAGTGTGGTTTTCATCTGTAAGCAACCATTATGTGGCAACTTAAAAGGGATGAATTAATGGTTTTTGCACTAATTGTGGGCTGCATTAGAATGGTGGCTGTTCTTGAGGGCTAACTTGTTGATGCCATGGGATTTGGGCTGAATAAAGTAGGTGAACTGCTGGGGAAGGGGGGAACGTTCACGATGAAATCCTAGATGGTCTAGACTTATGGTTAATTAAAATGTGATCACAACTAGTCACTAAAGCTAACTCTGTCAGGTGTAAGATCACCTCCTCAGCCAGACTTGTGACTGAAAGGGTGTGGGTTCGAATCCTACCATCAAACTAGCTTGGGTCTGCTACATTGGTGTGCCATTGGACTAGTCTCTTTACTATAGTTTCCTCAGCACTAAATAACGTACTTGTGTTGCTGTACTGGCAGCCAAACAAGCCTCATCAGTATGCATTGCTCTTAATTGCTTCCACCTAAAATGATGTCCAAAAACAGAGAAAACATGATGCTCATTATTGCTGTTGATCTACTTACTGATAATGTGCTTATTTTTGAATTATAAATTTCAAACAAGCCTGTAAGATGTCCATTAAAATAACAACATAATGGAATAAAATGATTAGTATTAGATGTTCTTGTTATGCTGAATTTTCTGCCTGCAGTATGTTGACTCAGCATTTAAAGTGTTACCATATAATGTCAAAAACAGTTGATATATTAATTTTGTTTATTTTAAATAAATCATTTACCATGGTTTAATACAGAACAAAATAGTGGTGCATTTTGAGCCAAAATTGACCCATTACAATTTTATTATCATCTAACCCATGCAGTGTAAATCCTGGAATGTTAATGCAATGTAGTAGTTGTTGTTGTTGTTGTTGTTGTTGTTGTTGTGGGGCTTAACGCCATTTTTCAGGACACGATAGGCTATACATGGCGGCCAGTATTAATGGTGGAGGAAGAAACCGGGAAATCCCCAGAAAGAACCACCGACCCACAAGAAGCTACTGGCAAGCTTTCTCACATATCCACATTCGCCGAATCCTAGACTCGAACCCACGCAGACAGAGGTGAGATGGCAGTGATCTTTAACGGAAAGCGCTTTAGACCACTCGGCCACTCGGGGCCCCAATGCAATGTAGTATATATTCAAATATCAGACTTGGACCAGTCCTTGGCTTATGTGAACCCAGGCAGTGTAGAGTCCTACTAGTCCTGGACCAGTGAGTCAGAAGTGAAATTTTCAGGTCCTGCTGATGAACCATAATTACTTGTATAGTTTATGCACTTTTATTGTCATAAATTAGAGCTGAAATTACCCTGGACTTTTTTTGGTGTGGAAAAGGTTTTTGGTCAGATGCAAAATAGGGAATGTTTAAACCATTTCAGTTAACAAATAATAAGATTGTTTATGATGATGACTTAATTAATGAATCTCTTCCATATATAAACTAAAATAACTTCCTTTCACAAATTCCTTATGTTGGTGAATAATGAAGATGGTGTATTCTATTGGGGGAATGGTTAATAGTTAGTGCCTTTCACTTTTGTTAATATAAGATGAAAGTACAATTTTGTTGCAGGAGATGAAAATGGTAAAACAGTAGATCAGTCTCATAAACAACAACAAGCAGTAACATTCAGAACCAAGGTGAGTAGAACACTGAAATGACAACATGGAATTAAGTCTGTATGTATCCACTATGACAGCAGAAGAGGGCATATTTTTATGCTGCTGTTTGTCTACATCCATATATAATGGCATTCATCCAGAATCTGTGTTCTTGCAATAGCACAGAAACTACTCATAGGTGAGCCATGAAATTTCAAACTTTATCATACTCTTAAGCTCATAAGTAGATTACTTGATCAGACTTTTAGGCCATTATGGTAATTACTAAATTATTGTTTTTACACATATTTGTTTTTACTTTTTGAACTTTCTTGACTAATTCCTTTTACCATGAATAAGTAAAAACACGTTGGGTACATGAAATTTAATTTAGTCATATGTAGATGACCCATTTAGATTCTGAAATCATTACTGGAATTGATCTATTTTTAGTTCACCTGGCTTGGTATGACAATGCATGTTGAATAATTCTTCACCCTTGTCACAAAAGTAGGTCACTGATATTTCATGCAGAACTGACTTGTGGTTAAATTTGTTATTTTAAGTGTATTTCTCCAGCTCAGTTCATGCAAGAATGGTTCAACTAGATGATTGTATGCATCTCTGTTAGTCCCATGACCTTAAAATGAAAGAAGTTCACTGTGAGCTACAATTCACATTTTACTGGTGTAGGTTAGGCTTTTGCTTTGCTATTGTGGGTTTAATGCTGTTTTTCAGCACATGATAGGCTAATATAAGTGGTAAAGGGAGAATCCAGGAAAATCCTGGGGAGAACCACCAACTCATGGGAAGTTCTTTGAGAACCTTACCCTAATTACTTTTTTCCAGCTGTCCTATGCATCATTGAGGAAAATGAGGGAGCTTCATGCCTTGTCAGTGCAAAAGGGTTTTTAATGGTTCAGCAGTGATTATGATTCAGTTTCTGTTCTTCGCTGACCTGGGTTTATGGCTAACAATCAGCCACCTTTAGTAGATCCACTTACTATTTAGATCCCCAGTCTAAGTCATATCTGTGCTGGAGATGATCAAGATACACACACTCCTTTGACCAGTTAGGGTTTTAAGGTTTTATTTGGCTTCCTCCAGAGGTAAAAGGAATGGTTGGAATCATCTCTTTCTACCTCTGAATGGTTCCTCTGATATTTTGGCAGTCACCATTTCCAGGTGGACTGTCATCACTATCAAGAGAGCTTATCAGTTCCTTGCAGATAGGGACCTTTAATGAGAATTAAAGCCGATAAAGTTATGGCTATTGCTATATCCTGGGCCTATTTTAATCACTCCTCTTTGGATGAGGTTATGAGAACTGATGGTTCGACACTTACTTTTACCTTCAATCATTGGCACATCAGTGAAGTCATTTTTCTTTTGGCACTACAATGATGGCATAGCATGTGCCAGCCTTCTACCAGCATACAGTAGTGAACCATCCTACTGTAATGAGATCATTAACGTTGTTCCCAACTAATCACACTAGTAATGCAGTAGTAGAAGGTAATGTGTTGCCGGGTGGGGGTGGGGGGGTAGAACTAGCTTCAAAGTTTTACTCACAGATTCACTCTTAGCAGCTGTCTTCCAGATCATAACTCCTGAATGGATGGTCATATCAACATGAAGTTTTTATTTAAAGACTTTTAATAATACCTAGTTGGTTCTTTAAAATAGAATTGTTATTATTATTATTTATTATTATTATAGATAATTTATATTTGACAGATTTATGTTATCCACTCATTAGTTTGTGTGTTGTGTGCATGAACAGTTTGTTTGCACCCAGTAGAGGTTGGTACTGTCTAGGATCATAAAACTTGGAGGACACGTCTTTCTGGCTATTACTGGTTAAAATATTTTTTAGACAAAAGTTGTTCACTACCGAGTATTTTGAACTTCTCAGATTGGTTGTTTTTGTTTTTATTTATCAGGAATCATTAATGAATTATAAACTTAATAATTATATGCATTTTGTTCAGCACTACATCCCATGATCTGTGACAAAAGGTGGTACTTCATCTCAGGAAGTACTGTCTGTACAACTGGACATTGTTAAAACTAGGTTACTTTAGCCTTTTTCTTATGCTTTAGGGTCCACCTGAAGTTTTGTATTATGCACCATAGAAACAAGCCAGATGAAATAATTGAGAGTTCTCATTAGAAGCTATATATTTTTTGTAGAGTCACAGTACATTGGATAATACTCCTACTTCATGAAATACATCATGAATAAATAAGTAGATAATTACAGTGTAAATAAATAAAAGAATTTTTTTTTAAATTACCAAAATATTTTTTGCAGTAGATAGAGTCATAGAAGATACTATAATTGTTATTTCTAAAATATTAAATATGATTAATATTTCTTTCGAATTCCAGCTAATATCCAACTTTAAGAAGCGGCCGATCATTGCTTATTTCCTTGGTGAACTACCGGAGGCCAGAAGCCGACAGATGTTTGTTGGTGCACAGATTCAGGTCTGGGCTTTAGAGGGTGAGTCAGTTCATACTTCAAGTTACTGTACCTATAATCTAAATTATCTCCAAGTTACTGTTCCTTTTTTGGGAAGA
Source organism: Megalonaias nervosa (assembly GCA_016617855.1). Lineage (NCBI taxonomy): Eukaryota > Metazoa > Mollusca > Bivalvia > Unionida > Unionidae > Megalonaias > Megalonaias nervosa. The sequence continues at coordinate 41,082 of JAECUM010004760.1, read as the reverse complement.
GACTCAGTTCAGTTCCATTTAAGTGCATCTAAGATGTATCTACTAGCATAAATATCAAATCTGATGGCTAGCAGCATAGACCCAGATCTGCTGGTGCATTATGCTGTTGGTCTTGACTTGAAAGTGAATATATACAATAAAAGAAAACATTTGTATCCCCACTCTTTCAAAGAAAGGAATATTAGGACACAGACTCTCTGCCTATGCATATCTGCAAGTATAATGTCCAGGAACTTCTCCAAAATATTACAGCTCAACACAGGAAAGATGGCTGAGTGACAGTCCTTTGGGTGTAGATTGTGCCAAGCTATTTAGAATTTTGTTCTTGTCACTGGCATTGGGACTTAAGAGGTTAGTGGGTGATTTTACATTAATTTAAAATAAAATTAACTCCCAAGTTGTTTGTTCCACGTGTCTGAGAATTGCCACATGTGATCAATAAACCATGTGTCATCACATTTCTGACTGGATCATAACATAGAAACTGTTGAAATACCTAGCCTGTAACCATACATACACTTACTGGTTATGAAAGACAAGTTTACGCATGCATCTGACTTAGGCCTCAAGGTATACCCTTAACACACCTAGAGAGTTAACCCATTTGTCACAACTTGAAAACTATTGAGATCACCACCTTTAAAACTGTTTATACCTTTACAAGGCATGAAAGACAAAAGTAGATATTCAGCAGTTATTTGCCTTTGCCTTCAATGATGTATCCAGGAGACTCAGACCTGGAGATGGGATCAAAAACAAGGAGGCATGGGGATATGTGTTTGATAAATACAGAATTACAGTTTTCCTCTTTCTGTTTAAATCCATTAGGCATATTGCATTACCTTAAAAATTTTACACCTTCAAAATTAAGCACAAGTCCAAGAATGGTCAGTTGCTTTCTTAAATGTGTGCTAATTTGCATTCTGGAGATCATGTTAATCTGAATGGAGCTGCTGCTATGGATACAATTGAAATGGCCTTACACTTAGATCAATGGATTTCATCTTCAGTTAATTGTACCATATAATTCACATACAAGTTAAGTCCATCTGCACACAGCATAGACCATTATCTGCCACCGCATAATGTGCCAACAGACCACATTCTATGTTATTCATTCCAGTGGTTGTTTCTTACAAACCACATAAACCCAGATCTGCTGACACATTATGCGACAACAGTTCACTGCAGTTTGCAGTTGGACTTACAAGTTAGTATATAAGGTAATAATAATAATGATAATAGAAATCATTCCTATCAAAACATCAGATTCAAGCTATGAGGTTTGATTATTTGGAAATAGTATTTTCCATTTAATTAAATTCAGTTTTTACAGTTTATGTTTCATTTTATGGTAAAAGTTTTCCATCGATGTTGAAAAGATTTATGATATATATAGTGTAGTGTTGTTATTCCCTCGGAAGTAATTTCCATTAAAAACCTGCTAAACTGGTTCTCAGATTGGCGGTTTTTACTAATTATGTTGCTGTACTTTTTTTTTTCTCCAGCTTTGTCCAGCTTGACGGCAGCCTCCTACCAGGAGGATTCCTATGGGGTGGTGCAAATGTCACTACCCAAAATCATCACAGCTATGCTTTCTCTTCAGGAGGTAAGACTTGCTTTTCCCAGGATTAGTTCTACATTTTTTTGTTATTTAACTTCAGTCCTTTTGTTGTCATTCAGTTTGCCTTACACTATACGAAAATGGGGGAATGTCTTATTACACACTTTTGCGATATTGACATCCATTTATTTTGAAAGTACTCTTCATATTATCTATGCCATTGGACTAAATTATTAATTCAGTTCTAGTTCTATGGAAGTTTAGAAATATCCTGAATAGAAAATAACTGAATATCTAGGTAGTAGAAACAACTTCATTGGCTGGGAAATTTGAGTGAAGTCTGAGATCTGAACACCCACATTTTTTTATGTAATGCCAAAGGCATGAAAGAGTGGAAAGAAAACACTGAGTGCACAGTTCACTGATACATCTCACCCTCAATAACTCATGCACAACAGGGATGTGACAGCACAGACCACAGCGTAAGCAAGGTGCAAATTACAGATACAGAGGAACCTCAGAGAAATGTAGAAAGTGATAGACATCAATGATAGAAGTGTAGGAGTGGGGTAATTGGTTGAAATCTTAATTAATAATTGTGTTGGGAATAATTGTCAGTAACTAGCTTTTTCTGATATAGTTGTTTGCTAATCACCTTTTAGTCAAGATAATCTCTGGAAGATTATTAGAAATTTATTCTATGAGGTTTTGATACAAATATGTACCAGCAGAAACATTGTGTGTTATGACACTGCTTTTTGGATGTGAATGTGGATACAGTCTAGCATTATTCTTGATTCAGAACAAAACAAAATTCATTGTTTAATAAATGATGGATATTTATTTTAAGAAACAATGATGTCAAAACTCAAATGTATTTTTTTGATCTATTAATAAAATATTGATGCTCTGATTTCATTGCAAGTTATAGTGAAATTTCTGCTCATCCTTGAGCATTCCTCTGAGTGCAGATTCAGAAAATTCATTATAAACTTTGAAATTCACTTCTCCTAAATGAACTCCATCTGTGAAACTAAGCTTTTCAAGCTCTGAGTACACCTTTCACTGGGTTCCCTTGCTATCCTTAATTACATTGTGAATGAGTATGATAATGTTAGATAATTTAATTATTGTGCTTACATAATATATTCAACAGTGCTCAATTTGTCCTTTGACTTTCTTTATTCTACTGTTTTGCTTTATTTGATACAAAATATGTAATTAACAACATTATAATACAAAGCAGAACTTTTGTAATTGATTGTATCAATGCAGCAAGCACTTCCACAAGTTGGAAGTAAAACACAGTTGGCACTTAATTAGGTTCTCATGGAAATGCTTGTATGTATCACTTTGACAGTTGATTAACACTTCCCACATTTGAATACCAGAGGGCATATCACCACATTTATGATGATTACACTGAAACCAAAGTAGAAGATTTAAATTAGACTAAATCAAATTTAACTTGAAAAGACTTATTTAATTGGTGTTAATTTCTTAAAGTGATGTCACCAGAAAGCACAACTTTTTGATCGATATTTCTTGATATAATTATTCACACTGTTCTGAGAATTTTTGTAAACAGATGTGACTTATTAAAAGTTGCAGATTTCATGGCATTGATTCAAATTTTCAGAAGATAACCACCTTTTAACAATAAAATGAGCAATATTTGATATGCCACATATTTTATTTTTAATTTACCAATTTTGATCATTTTATTCACATTCAGCAAATAGAGGTCAATTCTTGATGATGTTTTTTATAAGAAAAAATAGGACACACAGCTGCCTCTGCATTATAAAGAGATTCAGAAGTTATCTAAGTATGCTAAAATATATGAGTGGTGTATAATTTTGTGCATTTCCAAATAGAAATATGGCATGTTTTCGCGTTGAACTGTGTGTTAATTTCTGCTTGCCTAGGAATTTGATTCCTGTGTGCTGTGAGCCCTTTACATGGACCTTATAGGGTTCCAATATGGGGATGCCAACATAGTGAGTAGAATTGAAGTACTGCTACATGAGAGTCCAGTGAGAGATGTCATTAGGGCTGTTCCAGTAAAACATACTCCCGGAGGGAAGGCACTTTCAAATTCAACCAACCCACAACAGAAGCAATTTAAAAAAATTAAGATCCACCATCAGATATGTTTTAATCAAAAAACACTGCCCATTACAGAAGCATATTTTTTTTACATAATTTCTGGCTATGGGTTAGTGGGTGGTAGAAGCAATTTTAATATTGGGTTGGGGACAGAAGCGATTTAAAAGACAGCTGGCTGGAAGTAATCTACTGAATTCTTATAGAGCATATAATCTACTGCATATTTTTATTTGTATTCATTATAATCAATCTTTTGTCCTTTTGTTTGTTTGTCTGTCAGCCATGTATGTCTCTGATACTGTGAAATCACAAATTTTCTCGGTGGCTTATTATTTGTAGATGTCATTGATCAGTCCCTCAATACCTACTAATTTAATGTCCATGAATATAGATTTTATATTAGGGATTTCTATTCTAATATAGAAATCATGAATTTGTATCCTTACTAAACTGTGTGTTTACTAAAGTGATCACTATGTTTTGCTATTTTTCTTTGTTCTCAGGCATACTGCTTTTGATTAGAATAATACTTAAATCTTGTATTGCTTTAAATGTGTGGTCAGATGCTATGATTCCCTTGTTATTATTTTTTTCAATAAATGTTTTGGTAAACTTATATTACATGATTTGTCAGAAAAATCATTAATGCCTGTGAAAGTGATGTCGCATTATTTCTGCTTACTTTTACACTATATCATTTCTTGTAAGAACACATATTTCAGTTACTGACGTCTTATTTTTATGCCTTGTTGCAAGACTAATATAAAGTTTTAAAAAGAAGAAATATAGCAAGTCAAACATTTTTATATCATAAATTAGAATTTAAAAAATGGACGCAAGTCAAGGAATCATTTTTTCCCAGAGTACTCGTAAAATCAATGTCATTCAGTTAACTGTATTGTCAACAGCATCATCATCATCACTGACGGCCTAGCAGTAACATTCTGCACTTTTAATCCAGTTGTCACAGGTTCTATCTCCCACTTCTAGTCTTTCATACGAAACTTATACCTATGGTCTGAGAGGCTTTCAGGGCAGACTATAAGATGCTTGTCTTGTGATACAGAGCTGAGGGGCTTCCATGGCAGAGTGGTACAAGATGCTTGTCATGTGATACTTGCCTCCATTGTGTAAATGAGAATGTTGCCAGTTACTTGTGGAAGGTCAGTGGTTCTACATAAGTGGTGTTTGGTGTCTCAAAAGTACTTGAATTTTCTTCAGCAGTAAAACTGGCTGCCATATATAGATTCTCTTCATCTGAAAATGGTGTAAAGGTCATAATGATCTACCGAAACCCGAGATATCATGTCTAAATGACTTCAGCTGTTGGAGACGAACATCAAATCAACAGAGGCTCCATGTGCCCAAGTGTACTAAGGTGCTTGCTTTTACAGATTACTTGTGCATCTCACAGAGTTTTTGTCACAGATCAACCAATCAGGGTTGGTGGTCTTTCGGGGTTCTTCCTCCACCTAATATACTGTTACCCAACCCCAACCCCAACCCCCCCACCAAACCAAAGTAAATCAACCAACTAATCAACTGTGGCAACAGCATCAAAGGTACTAGTCCATCATTTTTGCCACAGCTGTACGAGTTTATAAATTTTGACTCCAGTAATTTTTGTAGACCTTTGAATATTGTTAATTATGCCTTTCTGACAGTTACCTAAAAGTCATCATCAGTTGGTACAAATGGATTTTTCAATGTGAGCATATGAGATGGAGAAGTCTTGAGCATCACACACTGCCGAAAAGTTTACATTTTAGCTCACTTAAAGTTTCTCTAACAATGTCCATTGTTCCAACCAGAACTGTTATAACTTATTCAAGCTATATTCACTGATATCTGGAGATGTGCATCTGTAATAAACATTTGTAACAAAGTATGAGAATGCATCAGTGTTTTTCAGGGATGCATTTGAACTGAGCAACAACCAGAATCAACAAACCAAGAAATGACATTATTCACATCTCTCAGGCAGAAGTACAGTGTATAATCATAATCTGCCAAAAGATTTTTTAATCTTTAAATTTGCCAAATTTTTTTCCAACCCATACTGATTCAGTGGACATAATCACCAGAATGGACAGAAACAGACCAGAACAGATATAACCAGAAGGTTAAAATCGATTTGAGTAGCTAAATTCACGTGGTTTAGTTAATTGTACATCCTTTATTGTCTTCTCTTTGATGTAAGTTCTTACTGAAGCTGAGAAAATAATGTTGCACACATCAAAAGAGGCACACTTTTACTCATTATTGTTGTTATTATACTTCTCCATTCCAGCCTGTTCTTATGATCTTTTCCCCCCACATACTGTTTGTCTTGTTTATGATATGTATCTAAATTTGTCACTTTTCCTACTTCTATGCTAATTGTTTGTGAATATGTATATGAATGTGAAATGCAATGGGGAGACTAAATCCAAGATAGAAAACCTCTACATTTCTGGATGTATTCTGCTTGGATTCCATGTTTCTGCACAAAACTCAAGAGTTCAAGACTCGCTGTACTAATTCAGTTCCCACTGCAAACACCATGATATTAAAATTCAATAACTTAAAATTTCAAGTACTCATGATCAAATTTGTATCAGTATAGACACATCTATGATGACAGCTTTTGTGAAAAGAAAACCATAACAGCTGCACCATTTTCTGGATCTACACAAATTTGAAATGTGTGCTTTCAGTACTAACACCAAAGAGTCAGCTGCTGATTTCAGTAATGAGTCTTCCAAACTCAGGTCTGTAAAGGGACAGAAATTATGTTAATAAAACAATGTCCCTGATTTTTTTCAGTTACAAGTAGGACAAGCTTTCGAAACATTCTTTTTACTAAAATCTTAGTTTCATTATCAACCAATCAGGAACAGTCAAACCATGTGTACTCTGTTTTATCTTCACTGATTTATAGTATGGTTCTCGTTCTTTCATATCTGTAGTAATGTGAGTCCTTCAACAACTCTCAATGGTTGTATGCTTTTTTCGTCTATGCTGACTGGACACACTGTAAGATAATGTTCAAGTAACAGAAATACCATGGGATAACCAGAGACCAATAAAATCAAATAAAATGGTCAAGTTATCTCCCCTGCAGGGATGCTGCCAGGATTTAATCTAAGTTTTATGTGTGTGTGATCTCCAATGAGGAAGTGGTGGTGGGAGGAATAGCCCCATCACATTCAAGATTTGAATATACAAAAGGTGAAATTAGAACAGTTGCATCCTAAATTACTATCATGGCTACTTTAAATGTTATTTAATGTGAGACTTTAATACCAGAACTCATAGCTTCAATGATTTTTGGGTTAAAAAATGAATTTCTTCTCAAACAACTCAATTTGGTGCAGATTACATTGTTTTTTAATGATACCAAGAATTCTTGATGTGTAAAAATTGCACAAGAAATGAACATCAGATCAGGAAATTAATACCACTGAGAAAAACTGACAGGAATATGCAGAAATAATGATAGTATTAGTTAAATGGAATATGTGGTGACAATACGAGTGCTGGTTCTACAACTTTGCAAAATACATCTTGTACAACTATTTTGTTGTTTCTAACAACACTCTGTAATATGGCAATAATTTTTGCACACATGAAGTTGACCCACTTTTTACTTTAGTCCCTTGCTAATTAATAGTTTTAGATTTTAAAACAAAACTAAGCACATTTTACCTTTTGCCAATAATACATGATCACAAATATTTAGATTGTAAGAAAATAGAAGTTACAATTTTATTAAAAGTATTGGGACCAGTAAAACTAAAGGAGATGGTAAAAAAGAATCAGGATGAACAGATTAGTAGTGCAGTAACAAATCCATATATCAGAATGACATCAAGTATTTTTTCATCAATTTCATCATTAGCTAATGACACTGCTTCAAAATGTTGTGTACTAGATAATAGAAATCCAGTTAGTAATACAAATACCAAATGATGGCTTGGAACTAAGTGTCAAAAGGTCTGCAGAAAATATCAACATCCTCAAAATATACATAGGAATAACCAAACACAAACAGGACAAATTTTATCCATCTTGTTTTGAGTTTACACAGTTCAGTCAGTTTCTTATGTTTAATGTCATTTGGTAATACATCTGCAGGATATGAAAGTTAGTCTCATTATTCTTTTGTTGCCATAGTGGTTCTGCCAACTAGAGATCTACACACACTTAATTATGTTGTATGGGGATTCTCTGATGTTCCCTATGAGCATTAATCTGTTGATTGTTTCTGAATTTAATATGATTCCCCTCCTCTGTGCACGAATATTATTCTGTGCTGAGAACTCCCTTTCATTGCCTGCTCTCTGAAACGCATATGCATAACTAGCTTGAACAAGTTACTGTTCTTTATGGTTGTGCAATTTTCAACATCTCACAGGTATGGCCCCATGGGTATTCTCTCTTGGATATCTCTGTTCCAAAAAGAAAAGTTTACACTAACATGAACTCTTCCAAAGATTCACTTCCTTGAATCAGTGCTTTGCTGCCTCTTATGCCAGATTTTTTCTCTTCCATAATGCTGTATTAGGGTTTTAAGTCCAACATTCCCATTGTCTGCTTGTTCAGACATGGTTATCTTGAATAAATATAACCCGCATCCTGTCCATCCAATACGTACATCAGACTCGCATTCAACATCATTTTTGGGCTCAAAATCACACACTGGTATTTCCAGTGACGTTTTCCCAATGTCCAACAGACTGATATACATGAAATTCATTGTCATCATAGCTATCACCTGCCAGTATTTGCCGACTGAAAATGTCATCTGACGACAAACCCTGTTGTGATTCAGTCATTTTGGCTTCCTGTGTGGCCCTTTTTTGAAACAAGCATTTGTAAAACTTCAATCATGAAAGTAAGGTTAAAACTACAAAAAAATGCCTGTTCCAGGGTCCAATGAACCAATCAAATTTAGTTTAACAGCCATTCATGTTGAACAGAAGTATCCAGCTATTTTAACGTTTGTCTTCCTGAATCTGGATGTCACATCAAGTGCTGCGATACTGCTACTGGGAGCGTGAATTACGTCGCGAAATGAACTTTTAAAGTTAAAAATTGAATAAAAATTGCATACTGCGCAAAGCACTTTTTATATCCGCAATGTTGATGTAATTTGCAGAACGCGTATCACTGCTTTAAAAGTACGCGAATTCATACAAATTAGGTGCACTCTCATGTATGTACTGGCATCATTTTCTGACCCAATGTTTTATTCATGTCAGACAGCTAGGAGGGGATTAGATGCAATTTTAAATATATATTCGGTTTTTTTTCTGACAACCCCACCAGCGATTTCTCATTTTGTTAACACAACCCACAACAGAAGTGATGTTCCTAATCAACCCTCCACTGTCAGTATCAAAATAGTTTGAAACACAACCTCCTACAGAAGTTTTTTTGAAGTGCCGTCCCCGGGGGAAATATATGTTTTACTGGAACAGCCCTTATGTCTTTGATCAAATCATTACACTGAAAAGAAATGTTCACAAGGCAGCTTGAATCATTTGAGACCTCAGAGTATGCCAAGCGTATAACCCACTTCAGTTATAATAATAGGGTTTGAGTGGTGAATTCCTCTTTCCTGACATTTACCAAAATAGTCCTTTTCTTTTTCCATTCTTCTCTGTGTGCTTCAAATTATGCTTGGGGACATGAATAGGATCTTGAATGATTACTTCTCTCGATGCATCTACTAGCCACTTGTTTTGCATAATGTCGTAGTCAAACTATGTCGTAGTGGCAGTCAGACCCTTCGCCACGGAACAGTGTGCTGCTCATTTGATGACCTTTGCAATTCCAGCCATCAACTCCTAAACATGGTCAATACCTGATTTTTTAGCAAGATGAAAAATTACTATTGAGACCAGTTCCAGCATCAAAGACATGGCTACAGTATTATGTACCAGCTACACTGCAGATGAAGCAAACTGGAACAGAGTGACGACACAGTTCATAATATTTGTAAGCGCCCAAGGGCTGATGTTGAGACTGAATGGAAGACTTCAAAGCTGGTAAATATTCCCTCAATATGCAAATCAAGGGAATTTCCATAATGCTGAGGGGATAGGGAGGGGAAAATACAGAACTTTGAAATTTGAGCCATTGACTCCCAGGAATGATCATTACCTGACCTTTTATTAAACAGAAAAATCACCAATGAGGTGAGTTCAAACATCGAAGAAGTAGCTGTGATATCATGTACCGGCTATGATGAGGCATGAAACACATTTCTATCAACTTCATAGAAAATAGAAGTGGTCATTTCGACAGTCACTAAATTCTTATCTAAGGCTGGGATCTTAATCTGAATGGTGGCTAATTAAGTAACTAACTATACATTTAAACATACCTTGCTGTCCATCTGATCTCCTAGCTGTATCTTCATGAGATGTGGTGCTGCATTTCTGCCAGTCATTGCAGCCAGATGCTGAACCAGGCTTGTCTTGCCACAGCCAACAGGTCCCTGCAACAGCACAGGCCGTCCCGTGCTGACTGCTAGAGCCAGGTGATGGAGACCAGCCTCTGTAGATGGGACTGGCAGCAGGTCTCCAAACAGTGAGGTTCTCAGTTCCTGATAAGGTGAGATTTAAGCAGTGTTATAAATAGAGAACGTAATATGTTTGAAAGCCAGCATTACCCTCTGGCAGGGCAAACGCATCCAAAAAAAGGCAGGTAAAGTGTGGTACATATCGTATATTACTCGCTTATGAGTCCAACTGCAAACTGCACAGACCAATATCTGCCATCGCAAAATGCGCTGGCAGATCTGGGTCTCTGTAGTTTGTTAGGTGTAATCAGTGGAACAAACAACACAGACCCTAATCTGCAGGTGCATTATGCTATGCAGTTTGGCTCAATTTATAAGCAAGTATATACATTACTCCATACATGTGCAACCATTAAAATGAAAATTGGCAAAACAAGACTACTTATTTAAACCTTTTAAAAAAAAATGCATTGCAATTTCTTTTTCTCTCCTTACTAATGGCTATTCCATTTTAATTTACCTGGAGGATGTAGTATGCACATTTTTTTCTGTAGGGGAGATAGGTCTGAACTTTTTTCTTGTAAAATATTGTTCCTTTCTAATGCTGGTGGTATGCCAACAAATAATGTGATGTTCCATTTAAACTGAATTGCCACAGGCAATTTACAGTTAATAAAAAATCTGAAGCTTTTCAGTACCATAGTGAACTTATTTTTATTAATCAATTGCAATCACTGAAACAAGAGCACTCCTGATTCTTCTCTGACTTCAACTAGTTATCCATTTTTACTTTTGCATTCCAAATCTGTAATAATATAAGGTTCATGTGGACTGTGGATTGTTTTAAACATTTAGGTATTTTACCCGTACAAATATTACTGTAGAACATGAATGGGATGTGTGCATGTGTAAAGTGTTGAAATCTAACTGTAGTATCTTGCCTGTGTTAGCTGATCATGTGACATTGATTCCTCTTTTCCCACCACAACAGCACTGTGATATCAACAATGTTACAATTTGATGCTAAGTTTTTAGATAGATATACATCACCCTTTGCAAGCTAGACCAAATTTTGCAGGGAAAACTTGTCTTTATAAATTAGTGAATAAATAAGTGAACAATTAATCTTTCTCCTTATGAAACACAACTTACATGTCCAATGTATCATTAAATACACAATTTACATGTCCAATGTATCATTACATACACAACTGACATGTCCAATATATCATCACATACACAATTTACATGTCCAATTTACCATTACATACACAATTTACATGTCCAATTTACCATTACATACACAATTTACATGTCCAATTTATCATTACATACACAATTTACATGTCCAATTTACCATTACATACACAATTTACATGTCCAATTTATCATTACATACACAATTTACATGTTCAATTTATCATTACATACAAAAAAGGTTTCGAACTAAATTTTCTACAGAACCTGTTCAGTTGTTTCAGTTTTCCATACTGGAAGCAAAATTCCCCCAACACATGCAACCCCTGGACTGAGGTCAGAGTCCAAAATACAATGCATGGTGTGGGACTGGGAAGTGTGGACTCTCTCCCCTAGAATGGAGACAGCCTCTGATGCTGCACTGCAACTCCTGTCACTGTTAGCATCTACCCATCTAAAATAGCGATATATATATTCAGAGCTTTCATGGAATTTACAGAATTGAAAAGTATGACAAGTTACCTACAACAACTGAGTTTACATTATATAAGGAGAGAAGACCAAATATTGAGAACCAAATATAGAGAACAAATGACGAAATATAGCAAACTAATGACCAAATGTTCAAACCAAATGGATGAATCCTGTAAAAGTCAGTCATGGAAGTAGTGACAATTTAAAAAATTCTTAAACTTTACTGGTTTCAGTAGTTTATTTAAATTTGTGTGAGAAAAATCAATTGGCCTTGAAATTTTGCATGCAACCCCTATATCCATGCATTGGTCTTCAAATTTAGCATGCAACCTGTATATCCATGCATTGGCCTTGAAATTTTAGCATGCAACCCGTATATCAATACTTCGGCCAGTGTCCTCGTCAGTCATCATAAGATCATATAGTTTATGTGTCAAAAAAATGAATAAACACAGAACTGTCAATAGTCAATGCAACTGCATTATTTTACTTGTGCTACGGCTGCATTTATACACAGCACATGAGTTACAGTTTCATATGGTCTTAGATCCAACTTAAATTAAATATGACTAACAAGACATGGCTCAACTGCAATACTAATTACTGGTTTCAATATGAATTAAAACTGATCTGTTTTCAATACTAATTATAACTAATTGGTTTTCAATACTAATTATAACTAATTGGTTTTCAATACTAATGATAACTGATTGGTTTTCAATACTAAATTATAACTGATTGGTTTTTAATACTAAATTATAACTGATTTGTTTTCAATACTAATTATAACTGATTGGTTTTCAATACTAATTATAACTGATTGGTTTTTAATACTAAATTATAACTGATTGGTTTTCAATACTAATTATAACTGATTGGTTTTTAATACTAAATTATAACTGATTGGTTTTTAATACTAAATTATAACTGATTTGTTTTCAATACTAATTATAACTGATTGGTTTTCAATACTAATTATAACTGATTGGTTTTCAATACTAATTATAACTGATTGGTTTTCAATACTAAATTATAACTGATTGGTTTTCAATACTAATTATAACTGATTGGTTTTCAATACTAAATTATAACTGACTGGTTTTCAATACTATTTATAACTAATTGGTTTTCAATACTAATTATAACTGATTGGTTTTCAATACTAAATTATAACTGAATGGTTTTCAATACTGAATTATAACTGATTGGTTTTCAATACTAATTATAACTGATTGGTTTTCAATAATTATAACTGACTGGTTTTCAATACTAATTATAACTGATTGGTTTTCAATACTAATTACAACTGACTGGTTTTCAATAATTATAACTGACTGGTTTTCAGTACTATTTATAACCAATTGGTTTTCAATACTAATTATAACTGATTGGTTTTCAATACTAATAATAACTGACTGGTTTTCAATACTAATTATAACTGATTAGTTTTCAATACTAATTATAACTGGTTTTCAATACTAATTATAACTGATTGGTTTTCAATACTAATTAAAACTGATTGGTTTTCAATACTAATTATAACTGGCTTTCAATACTAATTATAACTGATTGGTTTTCAATACTAATTATAACTGATTGGTTTTCAATACTAATTATAACTGACCAGTTTTCAATACTAATTATAACTGATTGGTTTTCAATACTAATTACAACTGACTGGTTTTCAATAATTATAACTGACTGGTTTTCAGTACTATTTATAACCAATTGGTTTTCAATACTAATTATAACTGATTGGTTTTCAATACTAATAATAACTGACTGGTTTTCAATACTAATTATAACTGATTAGTTTTCAATACTAATTATAACTGGTTTTCAATACTAATTATAACTGATTGGTTTTCAATACTAATTAAAACTGATTGGTTTTCAATACTAATTATAACTGGTTTTCAATACTATTTATAACTAATTGGTTTTCAATGCTAATTATAACCAATTGGTTTTCAATGCTAATTATAATTGACTGGTTTTCAATACTAATTATAACTGGTTTTCAATACTAATTATAACTGATTTGTTTTCAATACTAATTATAACTGACCAGTTTTCAATACTAATCATAACTGACTGGTTTTCAATACTAATTATAACTGACCGGTTTTCAATACTAATTATAACTGACCAGTTTTCAATACTAATTATAAATGACCAGTTTTCAATACTAATTATAACTGACCAGTTTTCAATACTAATTATAAATGACCAGTTTTCAATACTAACTATAACTGATTGGTTTTCAATACTAATTATAACTGATTGGTTTTCAATACTAATTATAACTGACCAGTTTTCAATACTAATTATAACTGATTGGTTTTCAATACTAATTACAACTGACTGGTTTTCAATAATTATAACTGACTGGTTTTCAATACTATTTATAACCAATTGGTTTTCAATACTAATTATAACTGATTGGTTTTCAATACTAATAATAACTGACTGGTTTTCAATACTAATTATAACTGATTAGTTTTCAATACTAATTATAACTGGTTTTCAATACTAATTATAACTGATTGGTTTTCAATACTAATTAAAACTGATTGGTTTTCAAAACTAATTATAACTGGTTTTCAATACTATTTATAACTAATTGGTTTTCAATGCTAATTATAACCAATTGGTTTTCAATGCTAATTATAATTGACTGGTTTTCAATACTAATTATAACTGGTTTTCAATACTAATTATAACTGATTTGTTTTCAATACTAATTATAACTGACCAGTTTTCAATACTAATTATAACTGACTGGTTTTCAATACTAATTATAACTGACCGGTTTTCAATACTAATTATAACTGACCGGTTTTCAATACTAATTATAACTGACCAGTTTTCAATACTAATTATAAATGACCAGTTTTCAATACTAATTATAACTGACCAGTTTTCAATCCTAATTATAACTGACCAGTTTTCAATACTAACTATAACTGATTGGTTTTCAATACTAATTATAACTGACCGGTTTTCAATACTTCAAATCAAGAAGGATTTGCTCTGTGTTATAATACCTTACCTTGAAAAATCCTGAAGCATAAGAATTTAGCAGACACAAATAAGTCACTGAACTTTTAATATTTCCATCGATAATTTTAAAGTATATGCCATTGCAGAACAAATTTCAATGATTGTTTTTTTCTGACTGGATAAAGCAACACACCTCCAACTACATTTTTTTAAAAAAAGAATAGTATAAACATACACAACACATTCCAAGATAATTCTACATTTTAATCATAAATACTGAACAGCAAATAGAAAGACAGTTGCAAAGTACAACTATTTCATATGTTTTATATGATGTTTTTTCTGAAATTTCAAAATTCACTGAAATTTAGGATCACAAGCATTTGGTAGCTATGGATGAAGTGATCGTCTAAAATCCAGACTTCAGTATGGCAAACAAGACAAACATTTCCAAATCCATTTTTTTAACCTCAAAATCTCTATCTTCTCTGTGCAAAGAAAGCAACAAGCAAAGAAAACTGAGTTTGATAAGAAATGTGTGAGTTTTATAGAAATGTGTGAAACATACATAGTTCACGTTATCACAACTTTTACCTATCATACACACACACACACACACACAACAAACAACCAATAAGGTCCCACAACCTCTGCACTTGTACCTATCAAACACCAAACCACCAATAGGGTCCCATAATCTCTGTACTTTCATCTATCACAAAGCAAACAACCAGTAAGTTCCCACGACCTCTGTACTTTCACATACTGCACATCAAACAACCAAAAAGGTCGAATGACCTATGTACTTTTACCTATCACACACCAAACAACCAATAATGTCCCATGACCTCTGTACTTTTACCTATCAAACACCAAACAACCAATAAGATCCCATGACCTCTGTGCTTTTACCTACTACATACCAAACAACCAATAAGGTCCCATAACCTCTGAAATTTTATATATCTCACAGCAAACATCCTACAAGGTCCCACAATGCAATATGAAAATCTGATGAGAAAATTTAAGGTCTGCAACTCTGATACAGATTCAACCTCATATGACACAGATCTCATTTAAATTGGTCTCTCAATTACTAAATTTGCATATAGATTCAACCTCACATGACATAGACGTCATTTAAATTGGTCTCTCAATTACTAAATTTGCACACAGATTCAACCTCACATGACACAGATCTCATTTAAATTGGTCTCTCAATTACTGCATATAGATTCAACCTCACATAACACAGATGTCATTTAAATTGATCTCTCAATTACTAAATTTGCATATAGATTCAACCTCACATAACACAGATGTCATTTAAATTGATCTCTCAATTACTAAATTTGCATATAGATTCAACCTCACACTGGTCTCTCAATTACTAAATTTGCATACCGATTCAACCTCACATTACAGATGTCATCTAATCTGGTCTCTCAAATAATAAATTTGCATACAGATTCAACCTCACATGACACACGTCATTTAAATTGGTCTCTCAATTACTAAATTTGCATATAGATTCAACCTCACATGACACAGATGTCATTTAAATTGGTCTCTCAATTACTCAATTTGCATATAGATTCAACCCCACATGACAATGATGTCATTTAAATTGATCTCTCAATTCTTAAATTTGCAACTCCATTGATAATTAATGTTAGTGTATGTCATACATAAAGTGTTACTCATATAATGTATATCAGCTAAAGTTTGAGTAGATCTCTATGCAGACTCACTTCAATGATAATCTGGTGATTTCCTCCTCTGTGAAGTGACATGACAGTAACTGATGACGCTGACCTGCTGACATTCCTTGCAGCTCCATGACTGCTGATGCAGAAAACCTGGAGAAATAAAATCAAATTTAAGTATTTGTTTACTAACATGTTGTTTTTCTCACTTTTCATTTCTTAATTCATGACTTGTTTATCCATGAGTATATTAAAGAAAATAATATAATTTTCAACACAGAATCTATCTTTCAATAAAAGTCCCAAAATACAATTATATTCATAACTATTCTGGGGGGGAATTAAAACGTGTATTTAGAGTATACGCTTTATCATCTTTAGAACTGTTTTCAAGAAAGGAAAATATTGTGCTAGTTGATCTTTACATTTATCCAATGATGAAATTATAATCATCAACTCCATCAGGATTAATTTATTATCAAAGGTATTCAAAACTCGTATCATAAAATAATAGTATATTAAGCAATAAATACCTCAACTCCATCCTAATAGGACTCCTTTATTTCAAACAAAACTTACCATCTCACATCTGTGTCTGTATGACTGAGGTACTGAAAGACTCTCCCCAAAGGCAGACTGTTCCCCACCCTGGGACCAAGGTGGCGGGCACATCTCCAAGCTGCTTGACACAGGTCAACTGCAGGGCACTGACAGAGAGAAGGGGATATGTAGCAAAGTTATAAATTTCCAGTGTTATTAATTTTCTAATTATCATATATAGTGTGGACCATAAGGTCATTTATTATTGCTGTTGTTGTTTTATTATTATTGTTTTCATCGCAAATTTGAAAGTCTGAATGATATAAATATTATTGGAGCATGATGAGTAAAATGACTATTTGTATTTGTTTTAGATTCTCTCAAAATGAACCTACTGAGGAAACCAGGACAGATGAGATGGCAAAAGACCCAAAACCTATAACCTATAATGAAGAAGAATCCAAGCTTTAGCGACATATTGGTTGAAATATGTATAGTTTGAGAAATAAATGATGCTGAGTTGAAGTTACTTATTTTTCTCTTTTTTACTGATTACTATATGACATCCATTCACACATGAAGTGCCCTGATCTTGAAACATTGTCCAACCGTGCTCAAAGTGCCCTGGTCAGCACCCGTCATTTGAAATCCTAGCTGGAACACTGTAAAGTTTCATGGAAATCATCCCAGTAATTTAGGAAGAATATGTGTATAAAGTTTCATGGAAATTATCCAAGTAATTTAGGAGCAGTAGTGATAACAAAGTTGTGCTAAAACGGTGGATGGATAATGGACGACAAACCATCTCATAAGATCTTCTATGACCAGTAGAGGTAAAAATTAAAATTCATAAATGTGAATATTTGCTAACACCTGAATTTAACTTTTATGAACTAATATTGTATTAGAGATTTAAATTATAACTGTATGCATATATATTTAAGGGGAAGAACAAAATCTTTGTGAAAAAGATATAAGTATACAAGAAAACTACTAAAAAATTCACAAAGAGCAAACTTTTTGCCAAACAGATTTGAGTATACCAAAACCTACTCAAAAACATCATGATAAGCAACAGAAATTAATGTTACATGTCAAAGAACGCAGACTAATCCCTTATATTTATCCTCACCTAGTGGAAGCTCAAAGTTGTTCAGACCTGGTCATGTGACAAAAATTTATAACAGACAGGAATTATGTTGAATAGTATGTCTTCCTTGTTTCACTCATGTCCAAACAACTAGTATAGTCATTAGTGCAAGAAAAGTAGGTCACTATGATATACCTCCCATGACTAAATAGTCCCCAAAATGACTGCACATGCCAAGTTTCATCACATTAGATGCAAAAGTGTTTGGAAAAATAAGCTAAATGCAAAAACTGGATTTTACCACTGGAATATGACAACTAGTGGCCACTCTCAGACAGTTTTGTTGTGGATGAGAAAGTACTTCCTGAAAAGACTGCATCAATAAGGTTTCAAAAACAGTACATGTAACAGTATTGGAGAATGGACCTAGATACAAACCTTTACCCTGCGCTACCTACATTCTGCCTATACTTCACAGGTGAGAGAAAAAGATAATTATAAAACAGTGATAAGGAAAGAGGGTATTGACTTGAGTAACCTGTGTCTTCCGGATCCTCTTGGCTTTTGGTTCTCCATCAGTTTCATACTGTGCTGGAAGGAATGGCTGCTTCTGCTGCTGTAAATACTCCACAGTAAACCTATAAATATAATTACCACTAAGTTGTAAGAACCAAATTTATGTGATTAAGTCAATCATTAGGTGTACAAATTTACATTGCTATGTCATGGATAAGGTGTACAAAATGACATGACTAAGTCAAGGGTAGATGTAAGATGCTCCATTCGCAAGTATCTTTCAGTTGATGCCACTAAAACACTTGCGTGTACCTCAGTACTTTCAAGACTGGACAATTATAACTCAGTTCTGTCTGGTTTGTCTCAATATCTACTCCAGAAACTTCAAAACACAGCTTCTTGGATCATCCTTAGAGTATCACGATCAGAGCACGCCTCCCCCCTGCTCTGTACCCTACACTGGCTATCCATTCGATCCAGAATTAAACACAAAATTTTTTCTCTGTGCTACGTTCCAGTCCAACATACCTATCCGACCTCACCCATGTGTACACACCAGCAAGATACTTACACTCCTCTTCTGACACTTGTATTCTCATTATTCCCACTATGAAAATGAAATCATATGGACAACATTCTTTTGCATATCAGGGCCCAGCAACGTGGAACGAATTGCCCACTGAACTTAGACACAAAGACACAGTGATCTCATTCAAGAGTGCTCTTAAAACTCACCTATTTCAACTGCAAGAACAGACTTAAAGACCTAATAATGTTTCCTTACCTTAAATATTTACAACATGTTTTCTGTTTTCTAATTTCGTGGTGTTTGTTTTTATTTATGTAATCATATCATTATATGTTTTTTAAGTGTTGTCAAATGTTGTAAAGTGCTTACAGCTTCTAAAGATTAGGCACTATACAAAGTCCTCATTATTATTATTATTACAAATTTACAATGATATGTCATGGATAAGGTGTACAAATTTACACGACTAAGTCAAGGACAAGATGTACAAATTTACATTACCAAGTCAATAAGGTGTACAAATTTACATGTCTAAGTCAAGTATAAGGTGTACAAATTTAAATGACGAAGTCAAGGATAAGGAGTGCAAATTTACATGACTAAGTAAAGGATAAGGTGTACAAATTTACATTAACAAGCCAATAAGGTGTACAAATTTACATGACTAAGTCAAGTATACAGTGTACAAATTTAAATGACTAAGTCAAGGACAAGAAGTACAAATTTACATGACTAAGTCAAGGACAAGGAGTACAAATTTACAGGACTAAGTCAAGGATAAGAAGTACAAATTTACAGGACTAAGTCAAGGAGATGGAGTACAAATTTACATAACTAAGTCAAGTATAAGGAGTACAAATTTACATGACTAAGTCACGGATAAGGAGTACAAATTTACATGACTAAGTCAAGGAAAGGTGTACATCTTGAAAAATTAAGACAGGTCTTGGTATATACCATGACATTACAAAGTAACAGTATGAAAAGTGTGCCCACTAAACAGTTTGTATCTATCCAGATTTGGCCAAGATAAGAGAGTTTTTAACCTTATAAAATAACAACCAAAACTTTATGTATAGTAGTCACTAATGGGGATCAATTAGAAACGTTTTTATGAGTGTGAGTTCTTTATACAGTAGCAACTGTTATTTGTATCTATATTATGTGTATTATTTTCATAATAATAGTTCATGTAAGGGTTGTTCAGTTAATGGCATTTTGAATATTAATACCAAATAATTGTAGAGTCATAGATGTATCAAATACATAGATTCATGCACAAAGTTCCAAGATAAATATGTACTATTACAAGAACAGCTAAACTAAGGTGTGTGTGTGATTTGGATTTTTAATATAGCTTTCACAATTTTTCAGACATATCACTACAATGTCTGCAGTTTGGCAGTTTATAGTGATGTCTAGCACTAGGACACCATGCTGAAGACATGTAGCATCATGTCGCACCTAGTTACATTATCCTGACACCAGGCCTACCAGTCCTAGCACTAACCTCTTAATGATAACCACCAAACGAGCCAGCTGCTAGTAGCATTTTTATCAGTCTTTCGTGTGACTTGGCCAGGGTTCAAACCCGTGACCTCCTGCATCCAAGGTGGACACTCAAACCACTAGGCCACCAGAGAAGTCGCTAAACTAAGGCTGAATGAAAATAATTAGACTGTAGCTACAGACTGTTTGGCATGCATAACAATATAATATCATTCTTCAATTTAATATGATATACTGGCATAACCACTTTTTGCATGAAAGTATTCACATAACATATAAACTAACAAATACATCATTTGTAAATCACAGAATACAGTTGCTCAATAAAAATTTACACTTTTATTTTATTAAATCTTAATAGGAATATTATGACCCAGAAAAGGATGAAATATAACAGCATCTGAAGTCAAATATGCAAAGGTATAATGAGAGCCTGTAACTTCCGTCATACCGTCTAATCTCTGGTCCCAGTTCCAAGCACTGACTGAGGGCTACTACTAGATTCTGATGACTGGCAAAGTTATCTCTCTCACTATGGCTAATAACGTTATTCTTGGCTCTTGTAACAACCTCTAGCAGTAAAGGCTGGAAACATTCTGCAACTTCCTTTGCACATCCATACACAAAAACCTTGGCAAGTCTGTCCAACAATGCCTGCCTGTCTGTAGCATTCCATATCTGGAACAACACAAAACAAAGCCATCATGTAAATACCTGAAGATCAGTAATGCATGTTATGAGCTAAAATCTGCTGATATAGCATTCTTTTCTTTTCCATCACATGTACATATTGTGGGCTGCACTATTTTATTTTGCATAAATTATTGGTGTCTATAGATAAACATACAAACAATTTTCGTTTCCAATGCTGTTCCTTCTGGGCCACAAAAGTGGTCACTGTTAAAAATGAGGCTGCCCATTTACTGAGGTATGTTCTAACAAGGCTGTGTCATAAAAGTGTACAGCAATACAAAAGTAGGGCATTTAATGATATATCATTTTAAAATTGTTTACCATTAGTGAAAGAAATGAACTTAACTGAAATAAAAAAGGATAGAAATAGTTGAAAATTTGACAAGTTTAACTGGATTAACGACCATACCTGCTAAAATTGAAAGAGATTCAGAGGGACTTAATTCTACAAGAATGAGCTAAGCAGTTCATCAGCAGGTTATTCACTTACTATAAAATGATTTAGTATTGGTAGCAAGATTCTTCATGGCTTACTATAAAATGATTTACTACTGGTGTAAAGATTCTTCATGGCTTACCATAAAATGATTTATTACTATTGGTAGCAAGGTTCTTCATGGCTTAATATAAAATGATTTACTAGTGGAAGCAAGATTCTTCATGGCTTACCATAAAACAATTTACTATTGGTAGCAAGATTTGTCATCAGCATAAAACAAACTGCATATTATAATCTCATGCCATTTGGCATAGAAGCATCGAGCATCTCAAATATTTTAAAGAAAACTGAATTCTACAAGAATCAATTTGAAAATGACTGTGATACTATCACTGCTTCAACAATGCCTAAAAATTTGACAGACTCAATGATAATGTGTAGCAATGGTTTAGCCAAGCTAAGACTAAAATCATTCCAACTTCAGGCCCTATAGCAAACAATCTCTCTCTCTCTCTCTCTCTCTCTCTCTCTCTCTCTCTCTCTCTCTCTCTCTCTCATCAAATAAGCAATTAAAAAGACATTTTTTCACATCTGTGAAAACATCATTAGACCAAAAACCTCTCAAAACCAAATTTCAGGGTTGAGTGGGTCCCAAGAGTTTTTCACTTTGAGGGGTTTCACTCTACGCTATGACTCTATGGTCATTAAGAAACAAAAAGAAGTAAACCAACAAGTTTTGTAAAATAATCATGAAGAACTTATACTAACATCCAAAAGAATGAAATATTCCATATAATTTTCAGATCCCTGAATATAGTCTGCCAACAGTCCTGATGTGTCAAAATGGCATTGTCCAGAACTCCTCTGAATAATACCAATAGACCCAAAATAATATTATAGTCCAATGCGCACTTTCTATTTCTTCCACTGAATAATCCAAACAAATGTTTCCTCTCAAATATCTAAATATAACATAAAATGTCTGCAGACTTGATGTTACAAGACTGCAAGAAAAAAGAATGAGAACATTGACCAGCAATAAGTACTTATATGCAAGCATAAGAAACAAAACACTATTTCTGTTTTTTTGTATTTATCTGGCACTCACTTGCAGTATTGTGCAAAAGATCACAGGGGGAAGGGACACTGTGTCCTCCACCCTCCAAAATATTTAGGACTCATTATATTTTAGTGGGACCAAGGAAACAAAGTCTACAAAATACATTAAAATACTACAAAAACAAGATAATCTCATTTGCTTTTACAGTTTGGCCACCTCAGTGTCGTGGTCTGCACTGTATTATCAAATTTTCATTGGACAATTACATTATTGCAATAAAAGTTATACATGTAAAAATTAAACATGTGCTCAAATAATTCATGAAAACATTAACACATCTGAAAATCTGATTCACCTGAAATGAGTTGCAACATGAAATTTTCCATTACAATCTTTCTCTCTTAACTTTAGTGTACAATCATTATTTATCAGCATTTATTATACTAAATACCCATCTTCTTAATTTTTTTTACTTAACCAAACGGGACATTGTTTATTTGCATAAATGTCTCTTTTGTCATTATTTCTTTTTAAAATAAATCTTCCTCGCCATAGGGGTTTCGATAACATTGAAAATATATTACACTAACAGCCAACAAACACTTTACACAGCAATTTGACTGACAACCACAAACCTTGTATGTTTTCACTGCAGAGGACAAATATATAGACAGAAATACATTTGCGTTTTGTTCCTAGTTGATGGAAAGTACAAGTTTGAAGAAGGAATGTATCAAATGAGTTCTTCCCCTGACTCTGAACATGTGTTGTTTTGTAATTATTATTACATATACCCTTTATATTCACGCATTCTTTTACAATTTTGTAATGTCTACTTTTAAAAACATGAATTAGGCATTGTTTGTTTTATGAAATATCCCTCATGTACGTAACCAGAGCTAGGCCTAGATATATACTGTGCAGTTGTTTCTTCAGTCTGTCTGCAATGCAGATATGGATTTACTATTTATCTTTGAATATTTGAATATTTAAAAATATACTATGGGACATGTAAATGGATTCAATATGTAGTCACATGCAAGTGGAATTTTTTCCCAAGTTCTAAAATGGAACATAGGTTTTGGACCCTTTATCCTTCACACTACTTACTGAATAGACACTCTACTTCCAAGCAAATTTCACTGAACATATTCAATTTTAACTTACAGTATTTTCAAAATTCTTTATTTTTATGTTTTCTTTAATACAGGAAATACGGATGCACTGAACTTAAAAGTCATAATATAAGCACATATTTTTTAAGAAACGAATAATCTGTCAATTTATAATATGCATAGCACATTTTTAACAGTCCTTTGTATATATTTTAACAAGATAATTCTAAACAATATTGCATTATTTTTCTATCATCTTCTCTATATATTCTACTTGAACAGCTGCAAGAATTTAAAATGTAAACATACAGTTCCCTCAAAGTGACCCATTGTTGAAAAAGTCTCAACAAACATTGCAATGAGATGTAATTTTTCTAAATTTGCATTACAATCAAAACAGCTGCTGCTCTCTGTGATACATCTACTTCATGTTGCAAATATTTGTTAGTTTTATTCTCAGATTTACTAAACATATTTGATTCCTCTAATTTTAATAAACAAATTGTAAGTCACTCCACTTAAACTTGCTGCTCCAAAAAATATAATTCTGCAGACCATATTTAATAAACTCTGAAGCTGAAATGGATTTTAGCTAAGTTTGGTGTTTTGCATGATTTACATTGTGGGATGTCTCTTGGGAATTAAAATCATACAGTAAATGTTTTTTCCAAACATGGGGCATTTCTAACTATGCCTTGAATCTTGACATGATGCCTTGAGTCTTTCTTACTTTCTATGAAATTTTTAAAATTTCACTACAAGATTTCAGTGTCAACGTACTCCCCCCCCTTTCACACTTAATGTCACTCTACACACCAGCTTTTTCTGAAAACTCATTCTCAAACATTCTCTCCAAAATATTGTTATCCACTTCAGCTATGCTTAACACTAATTTGTCACCCTGGATATGGTGAAATGCACATAAACTGCTTGTTACCGCTTATGGTACTCTCCCTTTATCCCCAACAGCAAAAGTGGCCATTTCATCCAATATGACTGTATTTCTTAAAATTACAAATATAACACTTTTTAGTCATTTTAAAATGTATAGTAATAAGTTATTCCCAATATTTTGTATGTGGAGTATTTTTTAAATATGTTTTATATATTTAATTTTTATTGTTTGTTAGTTTTCTTCTTCATCACTGTGTTATGTTTAATTTTATTTTGGACCTCACCTTGTCCAGAATCAAGTTCATTGTGTTCCTGACTAGAGACACTGATGTTTTTATTTTGGTA
Source organism: Megalonaias nervosa (assembly GCA_016617855.1). Classification (NCBI taxonomy): domain Eukaryota; kingdom Metazoa; phylum Mollusca; class Bivalvia; order Unionida; family Unionidae; genus Megalonaias; species Megalonaias nervosa. The sequence continues at coordinate 15,791 of JAECUM010004760.1, read as the reverse complement.
AACAAATTATACAAAGCTAATATTTTCTCTATAAGTGTGGGTTAAATATTAGGATCATTATCAATAGAATATATTATTTGGGTCTGGGTCATGGTTATTGGAATTCCCCGATAAAATACCTAACCAACCTGATCTTTACCACATTCTATATTATAATTTTAGTAACAGATTTTATCTTATTGGAAAACCAAAATGTTCTAGAATGGAAAATTCCATTAAGTCACAATATTTCCAGAAAATGCTAATTGTGACCTAGGTCAAGTAGCGAGCTTTATAATCTTCATTATCTAAACATTATTCATTCTATCTTTAATATCTTTAGAACAGAATAAGTCTTATCGTTGTGTTCAGTATCTGATTTGGGCTAGAAGTATTTCTTTCAAATTATTATTCTCTGGAATTACTAGGTCCCAGGGGTCACGCTACCAGGCGAAGTGGGCGATTAAGTCGCCTAAAAAGTGTGAACTTCACCTTCTTCTGTTAGGAAAGCTAAAACAACTTCGCCCTGTGATTTTTTTTAGAGGAACATTGAATGACCATCCCTTTTGAGATACTCCCTCGCCATGGCCAGGTTAGATCCAGTGTCATGTTATGTATAGCTCATGGCAAAATGTACACTTCAAGCAATCAAATAGTTGGTGTTGATATCAATTACGAAAAACAAACTCTTGCACATTCAAAGGCACATGTTTTGATAGCTGATTGACCATTAACCATTTCTGACCATTAACCAATTTCTGAGTAAGTCAGCAACTATTACTGCCCAATTTCCGCAAGTTATCTTTTGATGATAAAAACATACAAACTTGTGTTTCGAAACTTAAATTTATGCAAATAGCAATTTGAGTTTAAAGATTGGTAACATGAATATTTTAACTGCCGCATGTACATTATTTTCTTGATAAAAATCTGTTTGGACCGTAATGGCGGATATTGCTGTTCTGGGAAGTACCGTTTTATTAGATTGTCTCTTTTCGCAAACCACTGGGCAAATATATTCAGGAAAATATACAATTTGGAAGAAAGCAGAGACCAAATATTACGTTATTAAAGATTTAGCTTTAAAATGTAATTATGTAGGTCATAAATATATGGGACAATGCTATGTTGTGGAATTCAACAAGACACTGTAAGGTCAAAGTTGTATTCTAACTTCACAAATATTTTTGAAAATATGAAGAAAAAAACAAAACAACAAAACAGAAAAGCAAATACTATTTAACCAATGCCTAATGATACACCAAGTACGCAGAGAAATAATAAAATCTTACACTTGCAATCTTATCAATGGACTGTTGTAACGAAGCTATAAAGTGAGTGGTTACATTAAGAAAACCCCTCTTTCTACAAATAGACGCACTTGTATGTTATGCTGGCTGTGTCAATTCAGTTGAAAGAAAAAGGTTTAGTTCATTTATATACTGACTTTAATTCTTCAGTGTGTTGTCTATGAACAATTATGGTTAAGTTTTATGGGCAACAATGAAATTAGGACAAACAGTATGATCTGAAAGACATGTGCATTTTCTGTCATGTACATGGTACAGGGGTTGTTTCAAACAAGTTTAGAAATCTTTTCAAATGCCATTTTATAATGAACTTTCAAAAAGTAAAAAGAAAAAGCATCTTGATTAAGGGTAGTTGATGAAGCATTTTTACTTCAATTACAATACTGTAATCTAGTTACTCAGTTAAAATTCGTTACAATGTATAGCTTCTGTTGTTCTCCTTTTAAGTTATATTGCCAAAATCCACTGAATATGAATATGATAGTTTTTAAACATGCACCAAATGTGTTTATAATATAGATAGAACTCAGAAAATTGTCTGCTTGAAAATAAAGTTTTGCTTAAAACCAATGTTAAATGCAAATATGCATACTGGGAAATAGATGGCATAAATCATATAAGAGAATGAAAACAACACACACACACATATATATATATTGCGTGTCTCGCTTTGCTTCTACTTCTCCCTGTTCTGCCCAAAAGGAGAAGTCACTTCTCCCTAAAATTCAAGTCTAGCTTGACCCCTGGGTCCTGAATAATATTCTTGGATATTAACTTGAAATAATAATAAATTCAGACAAGGACATCTTGGATTATATTATTGTGATTCATTAAAATACTGTTGTCACATCACCACATCACATGCCACTATGGGCACATGAACACATTCAGTGCTGGATCTTATTTTGAACACCTCTGGAATTTAATTAGAACATTATTTATTAGGACTGGTGATTAGGACTGGTGACAGAACTTTTGGACTATTTGGGGATTTTATTAACAATACTAAGTTCTATTTAAATTTTCACTTTGTATTCTAGGGAAAAAAATTATTTGTTACCTTTTGCAAAACTTGTTGGATTTTGCTCTTTTCTATTACATAATTTAAGACCATAGAGTTCATAATAATTTCAAGTTGTAAAACTAGTTCCAGGCTTTCTGCGCAATACAGAATCAGAGATTCGGTATCAAACACCTGATCTGCCATGTAATATTAAAAAGTCTGTAACATATAATCTTAAACGTTTAAAAGTTAGTATTTAAAAGTTCTTATACATTTATTTTGATAATACTTGATTAAACAATAAGGCAGTCTATGCTTTGACCTGCAGATATTTATTAGTCCAACTTGACTACAGGCTGGTAATAATGAACACGTACTTCACCTCTGCCAAAAACGGATTCATCTCAAAACACCATGCTGCAAACACTATCAATTTTCTGGTGATTTTAAAATAATTTGGTCTGACAATCTGGGATGAGTACGTCCGATTAGAAGTGTTGCACCTTGGGTAACTGAACAGGCCCAGGTGACATCTCACTCAAAACTGCAACTGTCTTATGAAATTAAAAAATCTCCATATCTTGATCAGCAATGGGGGACCGAGGGAAATAAAATGTCCCCGCCCGACAGCCCAACGAAGACGCAACACTGGATTTCAAATTTGTTTTCATGGAGACCAGGAATCTCACAGGAATACAGACTATAGTACAGACTACACAATTAAGCAAATCACTGAAATAATGTTATGACTAGTACCTGTTTTGATAAAAATTGAGAAAGCTGAGTTGATGCAAAACTGTTTTGTTTACATAAATGGTCAAGAGCCTCAAATGTCTTCCAAGAATACATGTGATAGTCCGTTAGGTTTTACAACAACAGGAAGCACGTGTGTAATGGGCAGAGGTAAACAAAGATCAGAGGTAAATACTGATATCAACAACTCTCTTGTTTTAATAGAATAAAATATGACAATACAATTATTGACTGTTATTTTATTAATAACTATGAATGAAGCCTTGTGTGCCTTATTTTTTTTCAAACTCAGGACTTTTAGTGCAACGTATCGGAAATATGGTTTATAATTCTCAACACGACAGGAAGACCGGTGTGCTTTGAGGGTGTTATAAAAAAAAGTACGGAAGCTAGCTTGATTGTCAAAAAATATTTCTGAATTCTTCAGATAAAACATACATATAATGATTAGTTTCATTATTTATTTATGTATTATCAGCTAATGACATCATGTATTTGATTCCTCACTGTAGCTGTCTGCATGCCGATTAATTATTGCATACCAATTTTTAATGAGTGGATTTCTTGTAGACGATGTGTTGTTGTGATTATTATTATTATTATTATTATTATTATTATTATTATAGTCGTTGTTCTTGTTGTTTTTCTTGTTGCTGTTGTTGTTGTTGTTGTTAGCATTATAAAAACAACGACGACACCGAAAGTAGTAATATCAACCACTTTGGTGAACAAGGAGGATCCATTGTCAAAAAATGTATGAGACAAGAAATATTTGACATGTGGGAGCCACATGGGGGCACAGGGAAAATTTACATCGAGTGTGCATTGTTACAATGCTAACGTTGACCTCAGTATGAACACTTAGGTGCAACATGGGAAATCCTATGTTAAAAATGCCTATAGTCTAACATGTGGGAGGCAGTTGGAGGCACAACAGGAATGATAATAATAATTTTTTAGTCCGTTTCCATGTCGAAAATGTAACGGGAAACAACGGGAATGGTAAAGTTAAAATGTTTAGATACTACCCAACACAAACATTTTGATATACGATCCAACACATGCTTTTTATTATTACAATACAAAACCTACTCTTGGATTACAGTCCAACACAGTTTGATTTTCTATCCGACACACACCTTTTTATTACTGTCCAGCACCCACTTTTATATGCTATTCGATACACATCTTTTTATATACAATCCAACACATATCGTATGACTACTGTCCAGCTCACACTGTTTGGTAAACTATCCAAAACACACTTTCTAATTGCTATCCAACACATATTTCTTTTAAATTACATTCGAGCACCTACATTCCAGCACACAAACGAGCATCCAACGAAGAAAGCAATGGTGTTTATAGAAACGCTGCACTCTCATATAGCTAACACTAGTACACACATGCAAGGCAAAGGAAGACAGCGTTTATTGGCACACTATAACCAAACAAGCTAACACACATTAGAGTGGTAAGGAGTTTTAGGTTAAATTGGCGTTATGAGCATAGGCATAGTCGTGAACAAACATAGAAACAAATCTTGGCAATATTTTGTGTATTATCTCTTTTTCCCAGAGATCGGAGCAGCCCTGTAATGGTCCATTTAGTTGTTGTCCTGGATTACGGATGTTTATCGATATCCATTACAACTACACCTCTCGGGCGGATATCAGCATCAAGGACACATTTTGTCCAAGCATTTTGTACATCATTCTGACGGAGACTCGTTTGTTGTATTTCCTTCTCCAGTCGTTATACTCATTTTCCTCATTTTATTTTGGATCTTAATCTTGTTTGCATTTAGACGCAGGAATTCCCTATATATACTCTCTCATTCCTTTGCCTTCTTCTTCCCCGCATGCTGCCTTGATCTTTACCACTTCGTCATCGATTACGTCTTTGGTGAGCCTCCTATCTGAATATAGGGATCTCATCTCCCGTTTTAAGTGCCTCCAGTTGGGATAGACCTGTGATTCTTCTTCGTGCACTCTCTCTAACAATGCAATGGCTGTGCTCAACATTCCCAGTTTGTAGTGTTCTGCCATTCTTCTTTGTTGTCTGGCCGACTGTGAATGGGAAGACTGTTGTTGTTGTTCAAGCCAGGCGCGACCCGTACGCACTGCCCATCGACACTTTAATGTAAGCACCGCATACTTTTAATTTACATAGTAGTACTAGTAAATGAGGTTTCTATATCAGAGATCCCCTACTCCTCCAAAATGCCTTTATGTTGACATTTTCTTCACGAGCCTTTTCTAGCTCAAAATAATGACTTTCATATGATAAGGCTTTTTCTAGCATATTTCTGACAAAATATGTTTTGTCGGGGTAGGGGGTCTCTGAGACAGAAACTCTCATTTACTATTACTACTGTTATAACCATATTTTATGATAATATTTTTCATACCTGCTGACTCTCATTGGCAGAATATCTGTTAACATACTGTCAATAATACGAAACTCGCGTATTAAATCGTCCATATCATATTTTACGCCTCGCAAATAAGATCGTATCTGATCAAGTAATTTTTTTATAAGTGATACTTGCTGTTTTACAAGCATTTTGGGGGGGGGATCTCAAATCGAGGCTCAATTTTCTTACACGCTGTCGCAAGAGAAACACCAACACCAGATATTATTAACAAAAACGGATTTAACGATGCGCCTCTTGAGATTATACCAGAGCCAGTCATTAGCAGTGGTAAATATGATATTACTCGAAGTATTCTACTATAATACTTGTAACATTGTTTTATGCACCAGAGGTTTTTATGATAAAATTTGTAATATTGCATTAGTGCGTCAACATCTTGTTTTGGAATTTCTTCTGAAATATGATTGAAATCGACGATCTGTTTTTTCATTATACAATATTTGTTTACAATTTTTACACGATAATAAAAGTTTTAGTGCCAACAATTGAATCAAGAAATTCACGAAACTTATTCTTGTTAGGATCAGCTATAAAATCTCTGTCATAAACATCCGACGAGATATCATCGTATCGTTTATCTGTCAGTACCTCATTTTTCTTTAACCAACTATAGGAATCAAACGTGTTTTCTACTTCACGTTCATACAAGTCTGTTTTATTTACCAAACCACCGTATTCACTTTCTGTTTCATCAATAAACCCTAATTCCAAGCTTATTTGATCCAACGTAAAATTTTTGAAGACAAGATGCTGTCTGATAATTGCGTATGCGACTACAAAATTTATTAGCATTGATTTTCGGAGTCTGTCTCGTTCAGTTGTGAGAAGACCAATAACATAAGCTACTTTTAACATTAATTTTTCGTATGGTTTCGTGAGTATTTTCTCAATTTCATTGTAATAATTTAGTAATGACAGTTGTCTAGAGTGTTGGAGCGATGGAAGTGGAACATCATCTTCATCACTTATTTCGTAATAAGAATCAATTTTTGTCTTCCAACTTTGTTTGTTTGACTTCTTCAAAAAACTTTTTTCGCTCATCATCATCGAAAGTATCAATTTCCTTGTGGAAATGTTTGATTATCTCTAGAGATTTGTTAACAATAATCGGATCGAATTCTGCTTTTTTACGTATCATTGGTAAAATTGCGTTCGAGTATACTTTAATATTAACTCCGTATCCACTGTCATGCCAACGATTTTTACTATGGTTTTCTTGTCGTGGTAGTACATACCGAGATACTTAAAAATAACTCCTTGTTTCTTTTTATATTTATTATTTTAATTTCCGCTAGTTTGTCAAGACGACTATGATTTTCGTTTACTCATTTTTCCTCCTGCGCTTTTCCACTATAAGCTCGTGCTTGTAACAGACCTATTGCAATTATTAATTTTATATTATTCGAATTAAACTCGAGTAATATTTTTTTTAGAAGGGTGTCAAGTTGTTTTTGTTCTTCTAGACAATCATTATGATGACAGTATCTGTTTATTATATCAAAGTTTCTTATTTCTTCTTTTAGTTGTGGTCCTCGCATATGCATAACGCGAATAAAAGTAACAACATTTTCTGCCAATGTTGGACGGTTTAATGATTTAATGCTAACTTTTTTCATACTTTGGATTACTTCTGCTACCGTATTAATTACAACATCTTTGTTGGGATTTAAAACATTATCGTAAAATTCTCTTGCAACGGTTATGATTGCTGGTTCTGACATTATTTTATAGCATTACATTAAATTTGATCATCGAGTGTGTATATCTGAAATGCTGTCAATCCTGGAAACGGATCTTCAGCCGTGACAATATAAATTCGAAAATACAAGTACTTGTTAACAGTATTTTCAGTTGGAATTGTAAAGTACTGTGTTGCTGAAATATTCGTATTCTCTGTGCTATAAAATATTACCCAGCTGATATCATCGTTTGATCCTTCCAATCGCGAATTATAAATTCGACCAACACTAGAGTTTAATCGATCTCGCAAGTGAAATTGCCAAATAGCAACTGCAATAGGACATTTACTTTTAATCCACAAGTTTTCAACTTCTCCGTTAGTTGTCCATTCTTGTCTATCAGAGAATGCGTAATGATTATAATTTTCAGGATAATATGATGATGCGCTTACCTCACACACAACTCGGTTGTCAGTTGCCTTAAAAAGTCTTGGAATACACCCAACATTATTTTTTGGTTTGTTTTATACCACTAGACAGACTATCAACATACGCTTTATTTGTCAGATCATTAGGGTTAACTGGAACATATGTCGTCGCTATTTTATTGTTTCTCATATTTATATTGCCTGACATTTATCCACCGGATCGTTTTAAATACGGGGTGAGTTCTTCTTTTAACTGAGCATAACTATTAGCATCAGTCTCATTAGCTGGTGGCGAGGTTGATGGTAATCCAGTTATATTTGAGTTATTGCTCATTATCAGGTTACCTGTCATTGTGTCGCCAGCTTTATCGAGCTTGTTATCGTCAACAGATTTTAGTTGTGCATAACTTACAGCTTGTGTATTATCAACATTTGTTGGTGGATACGCAGTTTCCAACCCAATAATTTTTTTACTCGACATATTAATATCACCTATAACTGTTCCACCGGTTTTATCAAGCTTGTTATTATCCACATACTTCAACTGCAAATAACTTACAGCTTGTGTTTGATTTAAGTTTGCTGGTGGATACGCGGTCTCCAAATTTATAATTTTTTTCCTGACATGTCTAAGTTCCCGCTTAAAGTTTCTCCTGTCAATGATAGTTCATTATCGTCAACAGATTTTAGTTGGGCATAACTAACAGCTTGTGTATTAACAATATTTATTGGCGGATAATTTGTTTCTAAACCTAATATTCGTTGATTTGACATCAACAAATTGCCTGTCATTGTATCGCCAGTTTTTTCAAGTAGCCTGGTAAATCAATGTTGCTATTTCTTATTGTTGTACTTACAGCCGACGAATCTCCTAATTTTGTTCCAAATTTCGTGTAACAGCTCATTATGTGTTTATTGTCTGACAATTTTATATAAACTTAGTTTATAACAATGGCAAAGCCATCGTCGATATTAAATTTTGACACAGAACGGCTGGTGCAACATAAACACAACAACGAACTTCCAGATTGTCATTATCTCGTCGTTGGGAGAACTGGATCGGGAAAAACAAATCTGCTGATGAATTTACTGCTAGGCAATAATTTTAACTACGACAGAGTTTATATTTACACAATTAATCCACAGCAGGATAAATACGAATTATTAAGCGCATACAATAACAAGCTTCGTGATGATCTTGAGGCTGGTGAAGATTTTTTTTAATTATTAGACCACCAGAGTAACTTATTCCAGTTAATCAGCTTGACTCAGATGAGCATAAGATAGTTGTTTTTGATGATATTCCACTTAATAATGACGAGATGAATAAAATAAGATCTTATTTTTCACTGTCACGTAATAAAAAATGTAACTCTATCTCGCTCAGGGATTTTACAACGTCGATAAACTTATTAGACGAAATGCTGGTTCCTTTATGTTATTTTCCGGACTCGACAACGTTGACGTCAGAAATATTACAAACGAGCAATGTGGCGACGTAACATAAGATAAATTTATTGAACTGTATCATAGGCAACGAAAGATAAATATAATTTCTTTTTATTCGATAAATTTGCACGTGATCAAAAAAATGTTCCGCTTTTGTATTAAAATTATCTGGAATAAAGTTTTATCAAAATGTAATTGAATAACAATGGATAAACGAGCAAAGTAAATAAAATATATAGAAGATCTATATATATAAAAAAAATTACTCAATCTTATGCAGAATTTAGAAAAAAGTTCAAGAAGCACGACTTGGACAAGTAGTTGCCGCTGAGGAATCAGCTAGAATTTTAAAACCAGTTACTGAGGCTTTACTTGGAAAACAACCTGAAACTTTACCGCCATCAGAAGAAGAACTTAAAAATTACAGGAAAAAGGTTTACTTGGATTAATTAAAGAACAACAAGAAACCGTTATTGCAAGATCTGATGATGAAAAAAGAAAGTTGGCTGAGGCACTTACAGAGTATATGGTTATTCCTGACAGAAGACAAATTGAGATAGATCGGTTGATCCGCAATCCGTTAGAGCTTGAACGAAGATTATCGCAGAGGGTGGCAGTTGGGCCAACGGGAAGAAGGTTGGATGAGATGATGAAGATGATGGAGGATATAAAAAAAAAACAACAACAAGGAATGGAAAGTAAAGCTGATAAATCTTTAAGGGAGATGTATGAGAAAGTTAAAGCTAAAAAAGAAGCTCTTAGAAAAGTGCATGGATTGGATGTTCAGTACAGAGAAAGATTCAAAAATGCTCTAGAAAATATAAACGACGAAATAGAAGATAATGAGTATAAGTCGTTCAATAAAGAATACAGTTTCAAAGATTTAAGAATACGCGAGATTTTAAAAGAAGAATACAACGCTGATGAAAAAATTGAAAGGTTAACGGAGATAGCAAAAGAAAGTAAGGAATATATCAAAGAAGTAGTGCCAGAAAATGAAAATTACCACGAAAGTATTGGAAAATTCCGACACAGTATTATCGCCGACCTTTACATTAAAGCCATTAATCAAATAAAGCAAAACAGGTATACTCATCACTCTATGGCTTTGTACACCAAAGCAAAAGAAATAGATCAGGAGCGAATACTGGCCATGCCACTTGTGGCGTATATAGATGACCCTACTGCCAGACAAGCTGAACTAGATCGGTTAATTGATAATCCATATGAAATGAAAAAAGGTTACAGCCAACTGTGACGGAGAGTCAACAAGATCCAGTTATGACAAGTAAAACAAAATTTGAGTCAGCTGTAACAGGGGAGATTAGTCAACGAAGAAAAATTAAAAATCAAATGCAAGTTAGAATAACAGATCATAATACGAAATGTTTTTAGTAAATCATAATATTAACGTTAATAATACTGAAAAATGAGAAGGAGACAGATACGATGAACTAATTAAAAAACTAGACGATATTATAAACGACGGTGTGAAAGCTTACAATGATATGAAAAAAGTTACACAAATTGAAGATCTTTATGGATATGAGAACACCTACAGAAAAGGCGTTATTGCTTTTGTTTTTAAGGATGCAGTATTGACATTTAAAACTAAACGTAATGAAAGATATAGCTTTAAAAACTGGTTTGATTATTACGAAAAAACTCGCAGTGAACAAAAAGTTGGAACTGGAGTAAGAGTATTTACATCAACAGCTGATATGATCGGTAGATTAATGCTGTTGATATCATCGAAAGAAGCTGGAAATGTTGGTGTTGAAATTGACAATGAAGTAGTTGATACAGTTGATCATCTAAGATCGAAAGAATTACTAACATCGGACGAATACGAAATTTTACACCGCGATATAATCGTGGGCGATATAATCGCGGGCGATATAATTATATAATCTAATAAATAAAGATGTCAACAATATTATTTCTCGACTCTAGTACCGCTGCAAAAGATAGGGGCAAATTTTTCAGTGAATTATATTCCACCAATACAACTAGATCCTGAGAAAAAAATATGAAATTGGACTAATTTCCTGCACGGCGTGGCATTCTATGGCTAACGTAAAAACTAATGTTAATGATGAATTTATATTTCAACCGAAATTGTCGTCGTGGATAAGATTGACAATTCCACAAGGCGCTTATAATATCACTGATCTAAATAAAACAATAAAAGAGGTTATTGCAAAAAAACAACACGGCGGACGCTGACAACTTTGAGCTAACACCAACTTATAGCACGTTACGCGATGGAATAACATTAAAGAATAATATGATAACCGATTTTTCATCGCCAGCAAACATTGTGTCACTGCTCGGATTTTATCATCGACGGTACGGATCAAATACGGAACAAACTGTAACATATGACGGTGATCTGCCAGTAAATATAACTGACGTAAAACAATATCAATAAATTGCTCTATTGTAGCTGGATCTTACTCAGCTAAAGGCAGTAAAGGACAAACAATATATAGTTTTTCGTCGGACGTTCCGCCGGGTTCACTTATGCAAATTAATCCGCGGCAGGTTATTTATTATCCGCTAAATGTTGACGTTCAAATAACAGAAATAAATATGCAATTGACGGATCAGTCTGGACGACAACTTGATCTTAACAATGAAATTGTTACTTATTACCTACACCTACGAGCGCAATAGAGTTTTGTACAACCTCGTTGTATAACATGAGACAAAGAAAAAAGTTTACAGAAGAAAAATAGTTGGAGGAATTTGAGGAAATATATTTACTTAATTTATTGAAAGTGCTCCTGTAATAGCGCATAAAGTTGCGCCAATTGCCCTGGACGCATCAAAAGCCTTTGCGACCGGAGCTACATCTTCCGCTGGAACTGCGGTGGGACAAAAAATAGCTCATAAAATAAAAGGCAACAGGCCAGAAATAAAAGAAGTTATATCAGAAATCGCATCGACGGAAGAAACTAAACGTGCAATGATAAGGATAAACAAAAAAACTTTTATCGCCAAGAGTAGAGCAAATTATACAAAAATTAATATCTAAGGCAACAGCACCGAGTTTTATATAATCTAATGAATAAAAAATGTCTGTTAAAAATTACCTCGACTTGGCGGAGACCTAAGACGTAGATGATACAGTAACAGAATCTGAGTATGTTGAATATCTCGACGAAAATTCTAATGAGCCTAATAAAGTTGGCGTTAGAACATTTAATACACGCGACGAAGATGTATTTCTTTTGCTCATAAAGCATTGTTGGAAGTTCGTGGTCAGATTATAACAGTAGCTAATCCACCTGCTGCAATTGCAGCTGGAGCAGAAATAGCTCTCATAAACAACGGTTGGAGCCTATTTAAAAGTGCCAGGTATCAGCTAGCTAATCAAAGAGTGGAAGATATTTCAAGTCACCTATAAGTTGCAAGTACAATACTAAGTATTATTTCGTTTAGTGACGATTACTCTAGATCGACTGCAACTAACATGATGTGATTTAAGGACACTGGAGCTGGTGATGCTGCGCCAGATGAATTTATTTCAAGAAGAGCGTTAGAGCATGGGTTTGATGCAACTGCAGATGCTGTAATTGTAAGAAATTTTCTTATTGCTAATGCTGTCAATTTTGGTATAGCCCCACCAGCTGCAGGCGCTAACGCAGACACTATAAGAGTTTTACTTACTGCTGCTTGTAATAATCGTTGTATAACACCACCAGATGCAGCTGCGGACGGTGTTGCGATGTTAAATTTGATTAATAACGCAACTAGCGTAAGAAATATACGTTACAATGATGGTCATGCTAGGAGAAAGGCACTTGCAGCAGGATTACGTCAAATTACAATGATGCTGCCATTGAGTACAATATTTGGATTTTGTCGCGATTATAATAAAGTGTTTCGTGGAGTTAAACACACACTTATTTTATAACGGGCAGAACAAAATGGCTGTTTACTTCGGGTCGGCGGCGCCGATGTACAATTTATTATAAACAAACTTGCTTTGTGGATGCCACGAGTAACACTGTCATTAGAAAAGCAGTAGAATTAAATGATATGCTTCAAAAGTATACGAAGAAAATTTATTTTCAGCAACATAAAATATATCAGACCGCTGTTCCAAATACTACCGACTACACATGGCGCGTCACACCAACGTCAAGCGAACAACTACCACAACAATTATTTGTTGTATTTCAGCGACAAGCGCGACGCGATAACCAGCAACAAAATAACGCAATATTTGATAACGCTGATGTTAGGAGAATACACGCCAGGATAAACTCCAAGCAGTATCCGGAACAGATAAATAAATTCGATCGCGGTAAACCGTTTATTTTAAATCTAAGCGCGTCACAAATAAATGCGGTGAGAGGCGGTTTTCTTGGTCCGGCAATAGCCAGAATAGCCAAAACGTTAATACCTAAAATTTTGCCCGTACTTGGTACATTAGGATTATCAGCAGCATCTGGTGCAGTATCTGGCGCAACAAAAAAATAGGTTGTTTCTGGAGACAGTATAAAGAAATTTTTTGTCTAAAACTTTAATATAATGTCACAACGAAAGACAGCAAAAAGAAAGACAACAACGAAATAAAAAAAAGACGCGATCGCGAAAAACAAAAAAAGGCGGACTTGTAAAACAATTACTGGCAGGAGTAGCGGGAAGTCTGTTGCCCAATCTCTTCTGAATAGGTTGAGGACTAACATTACCAGGAACACACCCGCGTTAAGTAACTTCGATATACTTTGTAAGTTAAAAAAAATAAAAAATTTATACGGAGCTTATTCCAAGGATGAACTTGACAATGCACCAGCTGGTTGTTCGTGTGTGATAAATATACAAGATTTTAACCACGGATCTGGCACACACTGGGTAGTAGTTTATAATAACAACTATTTTGTTTCATTTGGAATTCCTCCCAGTGATGTAGTAAAAACGAAAAATATAAAATAATAAATTATTCATCTAATCAGATTCAACCAGTTGGAAACATCAACTTGTGGATACTATTATATATTGTTTATAAGACAAATGTCCCAGCCTAAATTCAATTTTTTAAAAATTTATTTTACAGTTTGACAATCAAACTTCCCACGTTAATGATGAGATTGCGATTAATTTATCTAAACAAAGGAATATGTCAACATATTGTCTCAAATGCAAAACTAAAACATAAAATAAAGATGAAACAACAGAAAAAAATAATAGGATAATGCTAAAAAGTATTTGTGCAATCTGTGGAAAGAGAAAAAGTATGTTTTTAAAGATGTTATCCGGAGCTGGAATGTGCAACAAAGTTACTTTAGTAGATGATTAATGAAAAATGATATGCGATTGTGATTGCGATAGAGATCTCTGTCTGGAGCAAAATAAAATTTTTACGTACTGTCAGAAATGCAACAACAGAGAAATAATTGGAACAGGTATAGATATACATAAATTAATTGGCAAGTTACCAAAACTAAAAGGAGGTTGGACATTACCAGGCCATAAATACACTGGACCTTACAATCCGCTAGATAAACAACTAGATGAAAATGATAATCCGCTGCCCGGACAAGAGCCTTACTATCAAGTTGATGCAATAGCAATTCGTTACGATATCTGCTACCGTGATAACGAACAAGATAAGCACGGCTGCGATAAAGTAATGTTAGATGAACTGCGCAACATGAAACCAGAAAGAATTAGAGAACGTTTTGATAGAAGGCTGGTGCAGGGATTTATTGGAGCAAAATATAAGTTAGGTCTTGGAAAAGAATTGTATGATGATCCTGCAGCTGAATTACACAAACATAAAAAAAAAATTTCCGCGACGTAAAGTTGTCGCAAATGCCGTTGACGATATCTGGGCGATAGATTTAGTTGATGTGTCAAATCTTGCTCAGTTTAACGATAACAAATAATATCTTTTTAACGATGTAGATGTTTTTAGTAAATACGCGTTTAGTGTACCCGTTTCAGATAAAACAGGAACATCGATAACTGATGCACTAAAACAAATAATAACAAGTACAGAAAGAAAACCGAACAGAATCTGGACCGATCATGAAGCGGAGTTTTTTAATAAAAAATTTGAGCAGTTTTTGGAGCAAAATAACATCAAAAAATATGTTTCTGGAAATGAAGGTAAGAGCGTTATCGTCGAGCAATTTATTCGTACACTAAACGAACTGATTCATGAACATTTGACAGCTAAAAATACAAATAAATATATTGACGATCTACAGCAGATTGTTGATAAATATAATAACACGAAGCACAGATCAATAAAAATGTCACCAAATGATGCAATTAAAAATCCGATTCTTGCAAATGAAAACATGTACCGCAGACATAAATTTAAAGTTGGTGATAAAGTTAGAATTTCTCTGACGAAAAAAACATTTGAGAAATGTTACGTATATGTAATTAAATTGCTTGTGTGTTAGTTTTAAAATTCTTTTTTATTTTATTTCTGTTTCATTACATTTTATTGTAATGAATATTTCCATGGGATTCGAAATTCTTTTTCAGTAATTCGATATTTTCTTTTAGTAAATGTTGTTTATCTAAGACGTAAAACGTGTTACATGATAATTATTTTTAGTTAACCTAGTTCGTCTTGTGTAGGGAAGTTCGTAAACAGGAAGTTAAAATGATTGGTCAGTATCAAGGCCATACTTTGCTTGCATGATCACCATGTGTAAACAACGTTTTATTATTATAAGTTCTTAATTGGGGCTACACGGGCGTACGTGATAAATGTCTTGTAGTAAGAGA
>JAECUM010004759.1:0-61139 GCA_016617855.1 Megalonaias nervosa | reverse complement strand
AATGTATACCAGATGAATGATAGAACACGTAATAAGTGAACCCAATTACAATCTGATTAAAATCAGATCTTCACTGTCCTTCTCTCCCATACGCGAAAGTGTAAGACTTCGTTTGATTGGCTGATAAAATTAGCTATTATTGATGATAATATAGATCACCAGAACAGCACGTAAGCGGTCGCTGTCAGATCTTCACTTAGGATAGTAGTGATTTGACTTTATGCAGATTGACCCGACTAAGAACAGAACACGTAATATGCTAGTTACGATGTTGTAGTTGAGGCTACGATCTGTTCCTATACCTAACAGTGGAACAAATAAAGCTATTGCCAAAGACAAAAAGATGACTGTAACTAAAATCTACTACATAAGTAAAGTTAATTGTTTCAGTAAGTTTGGCGCATGATAAACTTGTTAAACCTATATCAGATAAATTATATTGGTATGTTTACGCTAACCGTACCTTGTCCACCATGACAGATAACACGAGATTCTCGAGTTAATTCATTTGCAAAATAAGGTTTGCCATGCCATATTTTTATATTCTACAATACTTTGTTTAATGTATACCATATTACTAAGATCTGTTTACGTTTCCAAATAAGGCGACAGTGTCCTTATATGGAATACAAAATACGAGGTTGAATAAGGTAGTTATCACTTGAACTAATATTGCGGACGATTCAAACGAGAAAATCATATAAACAAAGTAAACGATATTTTACACGTATTTCTACAGTGATAAAAGCAGCGATTCTTGTATTAAAATAGGAAGAATATTTAATTTCCCTTAGTATGTGCGAAGAACATCTTCATATTGTTTGACAGTAGGCTGAAAAAGCGCCGGGCGTAAATCACACCTGGCTGCTCCGTTGATACACATAGGCTCGTGTTAGTACTCCGTTGATACACATAGGCTTGTGTTAGTACTCCGTTGATACACATAGGCTTGTGTTAGTACACCGTCCACGAAGTAGGGATACTAGCATTAGTACTAGCAATATGCATGCTAGATGAAGAATCTGATTAAAATCAGATCTCAACTGTCATACATGAACGTCTAACAGCGACCTCTTACGGGTCATGTTCTAGTGACCTCTTACATAATCGCTATCTTTATCAGCCAATCCGATGAAGTCCTATACCTTTGCGTTTGGGAGACTGAGCCGTATGGCTGAAGAATAACGTTGTGTGCCGAACGATTTGATTCACTTTTAAATCTCTAAGGCCTCTAGAACATGGCCCCTAAGCGGTCGCTATCATCTCTTTACGTACAACAGTAAGAGTTCTGATTTTAATCATACTGACTAGACGAAGGATAAAACACGTAACATGTATAATAGATGATAGAAAATGAAATATATATTCCCAATGAAGAATAGAGCACGTAATATGTATAAGAGATGAAAGATGGAGCACGTAATATGTATACTAGATGAGCATAGAACACGATGTATACTAGATAAAAGATAGAAGACGAAACATGTATTCCCGATGAAGAATAGAGTAGGTAATATGTATAATAGATGAAAGATAGAACACAAAATATGTATACCAGATGAAGAATAGAGCACGTGATATGTATGCTAGATGAAGAATAGAGCACTTAATATGTATATTAGATGAAGAATATAGCACGCAATATGTATACTAGATGAAGAGTAGAGCACGTAATATGTATACTAGACGAAGAATAGAGCAGGTCATATGTATACTAGATGAAGAATAGAGCAGGTAATATGTATACTAGATGAAGAATAGAGCAGGTAATATGTATACTAGATGAAGAATAGAGCAGGTCATATGTATACTAGATGAAGAATAGAGCAGGTCATATGTATACTAGATGAAGAATAGAGCAGGTCATATGTATACTAGATGAAGAATAGAGCAGGTCATATGTATACTAGATGAAGAATAGAGCACGTAATATGTATACTAGATGAAGAATAGAGCACGTAATATGTATTCTAGATGAAGAACAGAGCACGTAATATGTATACTAGATGAAGAATTGAACAAATTTTACTCATGAGATGATGTAACATAATTTAAAGAACAAACTTTCATTTCTTGCAAGAATCTTGTTCCTTTGGGTTTAATCCTGAGGGTGTGTGTGAACTCAAGATAACTTTGATAAATAGCATACGCTTTACGAGCTTCGTCCCAACACTATATAAAAGACCAATACATCACATACCTGACAGGTCAATGGCATATTACAACATACACGTGTTAAAAGAAATTACATATCATGCATATTCCCCGTTTCTACCAAAACCTGATTGGAAAAGTTAGAATAACGGTATGGTGTTACTTTTATCGTACGCTTTATGGATCAAACTCGAACGAGGACGTAGCCCATACCCGATTCGAAGTTTTGACAAGCAGGCGGTGAATAATTAGTTTCAGTATGTTCGAGCAATCTCTCTCTTATTCGCTATAAGCTGAGACGTTATTATATGCCCATGTCTTAAAATCGAATCAACTCCATATTCAAACCTTGTATGTTAAGAAACATTATAGAAGAACAGATCATCTGGCAAAAGAAGACCAGATAATCTGCCAACAGAAGAAAAGAGCAAAAACAAAGCATCTGTTAGGAGAAAAGAGCATCGGCCAAAAGAAGAACAGAAATTGGCAGCGGACGTTCCTTAATAAATATCAAAAGTCTTGATTGTAAAAGAAAATAAAACAAAACAAAAAATTAATGGGTTGAGTAAAATAAAATTATAGGAAATTAGGTAAATACAGATGTATACGGATGTTGAAGCAAATAGCAAACGATGTGTGCTTAAGAAAATATGGATTTTTTCAAGTATTTTCATGTTAGTCACATATGCAATAAATAATGGCATCGTGATAGTCTCTGCGCAGATGCCGACTATTTGTTGATGTTTTTGTCGTCGTCGTGGTGAAATGAGATTGATGTCATAGAAAAGTAACTTTTTGTTGGTACGTGTTGGATGAAATGTTTCTTTTTATAAAATTAGCATTTTGACTATGTTGCCTGCTAGTAAATTGTCTATTGTTGTTGCATTTGCAAACACTGTGAGACTGTGATGTTTGCTACTAACAAAGTTCACAATAAAATCCATAGTTTACCAGCTTTATCTATTTTGTTTATCTGTTTTGTTTTGCTTTTTGTTTTTACAGAAAATGGGTCTTAAAATCAACACTGTACATTTGGATAGAATTTCCCTCATAGTACAAACATTCACCTATGTCATTATGTTTTTATGTATTTTGCTTTAGCAAAAAGAGCTAGCATCAACCAGAACATAAAAATCTTGACCGAAAAGACATATCAAAAACGATATTTTCAAGGCATCAGAATATTAATCATCTAAACCTTTGGACAAGTATAATAAGAATGTACTATAATTTCAACAATTAAATTATTTCAAATGGTACAATCATCATCTAGATAAACTTTTCGAGTGCTGAACTTGATTGGTAAAACTTATTTTCTTCCTCCGTCTTCTAGATGATTAGTTACTGCTAATAATAAGCGAAAATTAAATCCTGGAAATTTTTAGAAATTATCATGTGGGACATTGAATGTAAATTTGATAAAAAAATACATGATAAATTTTTAAGATTAAAATGGACGGCTGAAAATATGTAAAGGTTCATTTTGAACGCAGACACAGAAGATATTTTTGTTATGAGAAACACCAATCTTTATTAGACTTAGTTTTACATACGGGTATTTTAGGGCTGTTTTTATTTCCGGAAGTAAAAGAGTACTTCCATGTTCAGCTGTCTATCTCACCTTCATTAAGAAAGGTTTAATAGCAGAATTTGTTTACTAGGAACATATGATGTAAACAGAATGATATGCACGATAACATTGGACTTCGAAACTTAATGCAAGACATAATTACGTCGTGTACTCCATTCTTACGAAGCAAAAGAAGTCGTGCGTATGATAAGAATATATTTATTGATGATATGTCCCTTTTGCGCTTCCAGTGCATACATAGTTAGGAAGGCGGGGTTTTCGTTTTGGGGAAGGGGGAAGGGCATCGAAAGAAGCAGTATTAAAGCAGACTTCATGCTCTGATAATGTGTTTCAAATAGGTTGATCTTATTTGCTCCATGGACATCCTTCTTCAGTCAGACGTGGAACGCTTTATAGGGAGGCTCAAAACAGATCTGTGCAAACGTTCATTAGAAGACGTTATTAATGTTAGCAGCTAGAATTAGGGGTGACACGTCAAGGGACACTGCTTCATAATTTTTCGTAAGTTTAATTTTAATTGGTTTCTTCTGTCTGATTCAAAATGTCGAAATATCGTAATTTTAGGATTGTGTTCAGTTTACATAGTCTGAAAATGGCGTTTAAAGATCAAGCTTAGACCTACGTAGCGGTTTCGCTTTCTAAAGTGGATCATGACCATGAGTAACGTGGTCACGTGAGGCTTCAGTGTGCATTCTAAGAAGCAAATAGCAGGTAGACCTTGAGATGCTTTCACGTTCATTTCTGTGGTAATAAAAGGGCTATTTACTGCTATGGCTAATGGGATGAAATCGTTTTAATGCACAGTAACGTGTTCTTCAAGGAGTATAAGTTTTAGTTCGCTGTTTCTAGAGCAATAGATGAGTCATTTGTTGTGTAATGGGATCGTATTCTGGGGGATCATGTCAATGGAATACAAAGTGAAAGTTTAGTCAGTAATGCTCTCTCTCTCTCTCTCTCTCTCTCTCTCTCTCTCTCTCATATTGCAAAATATGCCAGACACCTTTTATCTCTAGTAGGCCTACTCAGTTTCCTAGATGCTTTTGCATGTTCATGCAATTTCTTGGGTGCATACATATTTATTACGTCCTCATTTAATCTTACACGCTTGATCAAGCGTTTCATAATGCTGTTAAATCCGTATCACTCATCCAGCTTCAATTAATTACGTGTCTTCTTTGACGTCCTTGCATAGAGGTTGTTAGGCGCAGTGGTTCGAACTTGTATAAACCCCAATTCGTTCTGAATTTCATTCACAGCAAGCTAAAAATGTTTAGAAAGGATCCAAAAAAGGTGGTGGTACGTAATAAATACAGAATACGTAAAAACCTGTCGGCCTCGAAGTATCCGTACGAGATATCAAACTCGTTCTTCAATTTTGTATAGTTTTCACTGTTAACTCCAGTAAAAGTAAAACGTGGTTGTAATGACCTATATTTCTTGTTAAACTGACTATGCCAAGTTTGTGGGATTATTACAATATATGCGATACAGGCAAGACATATCGTTGATCATAATTTCCTGTTGGTTCATTCTCTGTACACACCTGCAAATTTGTATCCAATTAAAAACACTGAAGAAGAGAAAACTTGTTTATTTGGATTGGCTTCATGCAATATTTTCACTCGCGTCCTCCTTCCAAAAAGTGCCAGTTTATCTTGTTTCTGCTTTACAAAAGACCCACTGGTTCTTTCAGGCATTGGAAACGAGTAGGTTCTGACTCGAATTACGCTAGTTAAATTGACGTTATATGTAGGGGCAGTAACCACAAGAGTAACTCATACTATAGAGTATTACAAATCCTGACAGAGTTTTCTCCCTTTTATATCTTTCTCTGTCTCTCGGTTCACACTTATTAACAAAACAAGTTATTATGACGTATTAAGTTATTATGACGTATTCCGATAAATCAGACCCCAAATATGTGTTGATAGTGATGGATGACTAGTCCATCAGTATCAACACACAGGTGCTCGACGCTAGTTTAATGTTCACCCAAAGCAATAACCTGAAGGGAAAAAAAAATCATACCGAGTGACAAAATTACCTAAGACAAGTTACCCTCCATGACCCGTTCTCACATAGGACCCTGTCTATCACAATATACAAGAGTCTTTTTTATAGCATGATAGACGGGGTCCTTTGTCAGAATAGGTCATGGGGGTAATCTGAGGTAAGTTTGTCAGTCGGTATGATTTTTTTTTTCCTTCAGGTTATTGCTTTTTTTTTAATATTATGCTCGCGTCCAGCACCTGTGTATGAACACAGATTTTGGGATCTGATTTATCGGACTAATTATGACGTGATTCTATGCTAAACGCATTTTTTTTAGCGTGACAATTCTTTGAGTATGCAAGAGTGAACTATAATGCTGTCGGGCATTTCTGCGCACCTAAGGTTTCCGTCACCAATATTGAAGCAAAAGGCATACCGAATACGACCGATTGACGAAAATAAAATACTGCAATGCTTACCATTTGAAAAGAGGCAACTGTCACCAGAATATTCTGTTCAAAATAATATTAATTTTGGACACCCGGGATACCACTCCCGTGTTTTCATGAATCGCGATATGTCGGCATATTCTGCGCACAGCTTTGAAAAGATGCAATAATTATCCATCGGGCTTTAGAAATGAAATACATTACTTTGGACTGTTTCTGTCAGCAGTTCAGTCGAATAATTAGGTCAGGTTTATAGCTAGTTTTACAAAATTCAACGTAACAATGCCAATAAATGGCAAGAGATATTATGCAAACTAAAGCGATCTTGTAAAAAAATTAGTAAAGTTCAACATTTTATAAAAAAAAATAAGCTATTATGTGGAAGAGAAACAACAATGAATAGGATGTAATGTGTTTACAACGTCTTGTTTATGAGGGAAAATTACTAAATAATTTAGAAACAGACTATACGCCGAGGAATTTCTTGAGAATCCCGTTCTAGGGACAAGTTGATACGTTGGGTAACAGACGATTTGTACGTGTGGAACAAATTCTTGCAAAATTGGAAACTTGGATTAAAATGCAGAATTCTTTTAAGGTATACATTTCCATCTTTTAAATAATGTATTTATTTGTATGATTCTAAAAGATACATAGCAAATTGGATTTTCTGGGTTACAGGTTAAAAAAGTCATGGAGTGGGTCTTCATGTTGACATTTAGAAATCACTTTTTCATATGCATTTCGAGTCGAAATGTGGGATATTTATGTACACTTTATGAATATCACTTTTCTTAATTAAAGTACGACCGTTCTTTCTTGATATAACATGGATTTTTGACCCAAAATAACACGTGATCCAATGTTTACAGAAAAGACGTATCGTTGCGCAGAATTACCCGACGCACAGAATTGACCGACATGGTGGGTAGTATAATATTTTTTTCAGTAAAAACTTTCTCGGCTGCGTCCAATATTTGCAATGTCTAGTCTTAATACTTCTAATCAGATTGAAGAAGTAAACAGAACGAACTCTTGTATACATGTGTTCAAGGGGACTTAAATCCAAAATTTACGGAATTATTGAGATTTACAAAGACAGTGAACTACATCATATCTGTTGCTTGAAAATATAGAGCAAGTATGGCGACCGTGTTGCTACAGAAACACCCGTTTAATTCGGAACGCCAAGTTGACAGAGTTGGGGACCCCCCTGGCGACAATCAGGTTAGAACTTGTAAATCAGTGAACGAAATTACTACGTTTTGTGTATTATTTATATAATTGATATCTTCTGTTTTTAAAATGGGGGGGGGGGACGGGTACAAACAAACGCGATGGTTGAGAATACCTTAACTTATAAAATACACATAACAATGCCGGAAGTGCAAGGTACGTCGTCTGCTTCCGGTCAAAACCAATATTTATGAATTCATAGGTTGTTAAGGAAACGGTGTGACACTGGAGGAAAAAATGATATCTCATCGCTCTACAGAGCGGGTGTCAAGAGTGAGGAAAACACCTGATTTATAATGAGCATGCTTGTACAGTGTATCGATCGGCGAACAAATAAATAAAGACACTTACCTTCAAGATACTATATGTGTCTATTTGTTGTTCTTTGCTATTTATTCAAATGCATTTAATTTCCAGTTTAAATCAGATGATTGTAAGGGGAGCAACTCTAATATGGAAGTAAACCCCCCCCCCCAATATCTCTACGATGGCATATACTTGTCCTCTACTGGGGCTCGTATCGTTGCTTACAATTTACCTGTCATACATGTACTGTATAATAACTACAAGGGAGGACACTTCCCTCCTTTCTCGCGCGACCTATTTAAGATTCAACGCTGCTATTTCAAGCTACATTTCGCGTAGCGTAATAAATTTGTACGGATGTTTAGCTCAGACATTCGACTTTGTATGCGTATCCGAAGTTTGGCTTACTATCATAAGGAATGCCAGACCATTTTCCCACGCTACTGCTCGACATGGCTCTGATCGCGCCTGCTTAGCATGCAAGAACAACGCGCTGAATGGAATACTGCCTTCTCACTGGCCAACTGAAAAAAAAATTATAAAATTTTCTTTTAACCAATGAGGAGACAGTATTCCATTCAGCGGGGTTTTACTTGCATATTAAGCGGGCGCGACCAGGGCCGTGTGGAGCAGTAGCGTGGGAAAATGGACTGGCATTCCTTAAAGATATGATATTAAGTCAAACTTTGGATAGGGATACACAGTCGAATGCTTGAGCTAAATATAGGTACCAAATTTTGTTAAGCTTTGCAAGCTTTGCTTGAAATATCGGCGTTTATTTTTAAATAGGTCGCGCGAGAAAGGAGAGAAGTGTCCTCCCTTGTAGTTATTGTATAGTACATCAATGACAGGTAAATTGTAAGCAACGATACGAGCCCCTGTGCTTGTCCTCATGTTGGGAATTGGATGTACATGTTGCACGAAGTATTAATCAGCTTAAAGGAATGGATACTACTTCCATAGCCATCATTCTGCCACCTGTGCCCTCCAAGAACAGAAACTTAACTGAGAGAATTAAAGCAATTCATATGTAACCACCTGCGACTGGGAAGTGGCTCCGGGATTGTGCGTGAGAATGGGCCCACCAACATGAGCATGAAAGTACATGTCGACCACAAACTGTTTAAACAACTCCTGGTGTTAAAAGGAAAAGTTATAAATTGTGTACAACAAAGTTATTAAAGTCAACACCAGTCATTTGCGAAAGCTACCAGAAAACAACGTTAAATTACTTCAGATTTTGACTCGTATGTGTTACCATATATTCGATCGTTTGCTTCTTGACAGGTATGGTAATATGTGTGATCTGATTCTTTCATTACATCATTGGACATATCAGACGACAGATCGTTACAGAGATATCGATGTTAAGAAGATATAGATTCTATTTGAGAAGATGGAGGAACGGCCATGTTTGAAAACAGTGATATTCATGGGTGCATTTCTAAAATAGTGACATTTTTCCGAAATCAACTGGTGATGCAGCATGGTCATCCAGTGTTTAAAAGAAAAGAACACGATAGGTGGCATGCACAAAATTACAGAAAACTTCGAATATCGCAATAGAATAGAACATTCGATATCGTAGGAAGCTACTTTCAAAATCGCCGAACTTCCTGAAGTGTAGGTAATAAAAAGAAAAAGAAAAAGAAAATATTAGTTTAAGTCTTTTAACTTTTTATTCAGCAAAAAGTAGGAACTAAAGATGTAAAGTGCATAGTGATTTCAAGGGGTATCGATTTTGACAATTATTTGCGCGTGCGCGCGCGTGTGTGTGTGTGTGTGTGTGTGTGTGTGTGAGCATACATATTATTCACATACACACAAATACAGTCATGGTATTTGCAATCAAGTTTAAGATTGACTACAATGTGTACTGACAAAAGATTGACTACAATCTGTATTGACAGAGGGAGTTAATTCTTCATATTCCTTCCCAATGTGTCTGCGACGAAATATATTCATAGATTTTCGCCTGTGGGTCGCAGAGAGAGAGAGAGAGAGAGAGAGAGAGAGAGGAATTCGATGAAATCACGTAATATGTTTTAATCATTTAGAAAACGGGGATTATTATGTTTATCCCCTCTCAAAAAAGAACGTTGCTTAAAGGGAAATATGGGCACCCACTAACCCTCCCCCCCCCCCCAATTTCTCGGCAGTTGCAGGGATTGCTTGGGCGGTTGCTACGCCACTGCAATCGGAATATAACGTTTCTACACATAACTCTTGCTAAGTATATTGATTTTTCCCGTATTTGTTTTACATAAGTATAAACCATACTGCTGACAATAGCTAGCCCGGTGGTCCCTAGTCCAATAAAGCAACCCTCCAAATCTGTGTTAATAATGACAGTAACTGACCCGGTGGTCCCTAGTTCGATAAATCAGCCCTCCAAATCTGTGTTAATACTGACAATAACTGATCCGGTGGTCCTTAGTCCGATAAATCAACCCTCCAGATCTGTGTTAATACTGATAAACGATTTGTTGGTCTGATGTCACATGTTTTTTTAAATGTGCAATTTTACTGCATGCAAATCTTTCCGGAAAACACCCGCATACAGTTTAGACACTTACCGGTATCTGGTAAAAGCCATATATAGCGCGAAATTCAAAGTGGCCACAGGACAGAGGGTCGTGCCATTCTACGTGGATTTACAAGTCATCAAACATACGATTTGATCCGGAAATATTATGCACAAATCGCCAAAGAACCATTCGACCGATGGTAGCTCAACAGCCACGAGAAATACCGGTAAGTGCATAAAATGTACACCAATGTGTGCAGATGAAACTGTCTGCAAATAACTGCAACTTTTAATGAATAGGCGATATCATCCCCTAAATCATCAGTCAATTTTATTAAGGTGTGCGGCTGATTTATAGGCCTAGGTGGTCCCTAAATGTCAGTTATATTTTTATGAAACAATCTAAAAGAATCAGGACTTTGGGTGTATAGATGAGACATTCATACAACATAACCTTTTTGCATAGATATATACGAAATTAAATAAATATTGAGGTATTTTTGCAAATAAATTTATCATAAATCATCCTTTGAACTCTTTAAAATTCCTTATGTTATGCCACGAATCGATGTAGAACTATCCTAGGTATCAGCCTCATTTCCAGCTTGGCACATTTGGAACACTCACGTTACTTACGGTATCACCCATTTCTAAAACTAAACATTTTGTATTGCAAATTTTGACCATTTACACATATATCCTTCATATGCATGTATAGCTAATACACTAAGTAATCTAGCTTTTTAAGAAAAATTATTAATTAAAGTGTGGTTTTGTTTTTATCAGTAGCAAAGTACATTCACCCCTGCAAGCAAGTGCTTGCAAAATTGTCCGCAGTGGTTGCTACCAAGACGGCAGCTACCCTGCATACGTCATTTTTTCCCTGCCAGTAGCAGAATTCTGCTGGGAGTACGAAAGGGCTTGTCAGCATCTGTGTTAGAGTTTCCGATGGTCGTGTTAAAGAGTTCTGTGTGTTCAGACAGTGCGTGAGAAAGCCGTTTTACTAATTTACTATGAAATCCATACAAGGCAGTGCGCAAAGAAAAGAATTTTTTTTTTTGTTTGTTTATGATTTTTCTGCGAATCTGCAATTTACAGTTATTTCACTCTGCTTTTATAAATAATTACCCCCAAAAATAACGCTTGTTCTTAGTAATTTTGGACAGGTCTAAAATTTAAGTTTTGAAATCTGTATATGCATAAGCACAACTTTTCATGATATTTATTCATTTATTTTTGTTTTAAATCAACAACTTTAGCGTAAATATCTGCATAATAAGTTAAATTATAATCAGAGTATTTTTTTTATGATTTTGTAATCTTGCAGACCTTATTAAAATAGCAATACTTACTACAGTTCAGTAGAAACTGGAAATCAGATTAATAATAATCAGTGCAAGTTTGAGTATGAAGGCTATTTTTAAAGCTAACCAATATGAATATAATTAAAAGGTAGCCAAAGTTTTTCCAAGTGCATCACAGAACAACAGCTTTGATATAAATTCTGAACATGAAAACTTAGATATTTGTAAACGTTTATATCAACTTCTATTACAATAAACTATTTTTTAAAATTAGATATGTTTATTCAAATGCGCATTACCACTGTGATATCAAATCAATGAGTTATTGTTTAGAAGTGATGCACCTGATATTTCAGCCTTAAATATTTTACTGCCTTATGATTTTGTAACTGTACTTGGGTCTCAGTCTGCAAACGTAACTATAAAGCCACTGTGTTGACAACACTGCTGTCAGCACTCAAAATTTGGACGGCATACTGTAGTCCGAGTTTCCTCTGACCCTTGCCACCCCATTTTTGATATTTGGATATTTATGTTGGGATGTAGGGTCAGAGTCCATTGCCTATCGAAAAGTTGGAATTCGCCAACACCATTTGGTGTCGGCATAGGGTAGCCGCTTACTTAACCGGCCTAGCAAATTTTAACGACCTTTCATAGAGATATACCTGCATGAAATCGATTGGAATATGATTTATTTTCTCAGAAATAGCGAGTGTAGCATTCGTTATATCTTTAATTCACTGACAGACGAGATGCAACTACAGCGTTTATGAAATTTGACCTGGAATTCGCTATTTGCATTCCGAGTCACATGACTACACAAATCTCGCAACCTATTTGGCACCGGAGAGACATAAAGAGAGAGCTTGTTGTTCAGTTTCGTTATGAACAAGTCTACTATTGACCTTCCCTACAGAGGATAAAGTGTATTTGGTACCTACTTGTGTAGAGACCATTCTGTGAGGACTGCTCATACCTGTAAGGAGACGTTGTCCGCCTACACATTCCTTTTACTTGCGATGTGACGGACTATGAGTGATCTCCGACGAAGTTGTCCAATGGAGGAGGTTCCACACTTTCAAGCGGAGAGAAGGTGCATGTGTTCCCCTTAGCGTCTGAAATACCCTAAGTCCCACGTCTTGTCTTGTCTACTGCGACCATGACGCAGCGATGTCTTATGCCATTGATTCACCCCTGAAATGCCTGCTCCAGTACTCATTTCTGAGATGATGACATAAGGGGAAGTTTCTTCCAAAGGCCATGGATTATTAAGGGCTACTCTTTGAGGCTCATCCTGCCTGAATTAGTGTAAAGGATGGAGTAATGTTCCGGTACGTGAATTGTAAAAAAACAGTTCTCTAGAAGTAAGAAGAAGAGATAAAGTTTATTAAGCCGTCATTGTTGGACAAAGTCGGATGCAGCGTTTAGAGTCCAGTCTTGCAAAGAGAGCAATTATTTGTGTAATTCTTCTGGAAGGAACAAGATGCGACCTCTTGATTGGGGATTAGGCCTAGTTAGGTCACAGTCTCCCAACAAAGACAGTCGTTGAAATACTTCAGGATGGAGACTCTGGGAGAGGAACTAGGCCGATAAAAAGAACCCGAATCTGAAAGATATCCTGTCCCAGACAAAACCACATTGCAATTCCTGTGGTTTGGGAAGACTGGGATGTTACGATACGCATCTTTGAGATCTGGAGACGCCCAGTCATTCAGCCGGATGGCATTCCTGACCAAAACGGTAGTCTCCATCTTCAACCGCTCTTCCAGTGAGGGAAAGGTCAATGATGGGTCAAAACATTATCCCTTTCTTCAAAACCAAGAAAATCCGTAAATAAAATCCCCGACTTCTCTTGTTCTTGACACTCTCTGCTGCTTCCTTCCACAGAAGGGAGTGCAGCTGTTTCCGAGACTGGTAGAACAAATTGATTGTCGTTGAAAGGAGTGGAGGCTCTCAAATGTGAAGCCATAAATCCTTCCATATTGTGTGAAGGTCAAGCGCGTCATCTGAGATATCCAACCAAGCCTCTGCCAAAAGGATTTATCTGGCACCTACTCGGACATTGGGAAGAGGGGACACTGACAGGAGAGCGTTTCTCCCTAGGTGTGATTTCCCCTTCCTTATGGAAGGTGGATGTGTTCATAGACTTCCTCACCTAATCCATCTTACTATCTCGTCGTGAGATTAACGGGCGGAAAAAGGCTTTAAACTGGGGCTGATTTAGATTATGTTTCCATGATTAAAACGCTTAGTGTGGGGATCTGTTGACCTTCCAGAATGGGAAATTTTTTTCTGCAATTTAGCTGGGCCTGTTACCGCGGCCAGAACAGGTGTTGCTGATCCCTTAAATCCTGGCGTCACTGCTGTATGGATTAGCCTTCCTAATATCTGCTCTGCATCAAGTTTAGCATCATGTGAAAGACTTGTGATGTGATCCAGCATACCCTTGGAGGTCTCCAAGGTCACGTCCCTCCTGAGGTGCAGTTTTGCATCAACATCAAGAGCGCATCTCGGTGTCTTGCCAAGTGTGTGTGTGTGTGTGATTTGGATTTTTAATGTAGCTTCAACAATTTTTCAGTCATATCGCTACGATGTCTGCAGTGTGGCAGTTTATAGTGATGTCTAGCACTGGGGCATCATGCCGCAAACGTGTAGCATCATGTCCCACCCAGTCACATTACCGTAACACCTGGCCAACCAGTCCTAATGCAACCTCGTAATGCTGAGCGCCTAGCGAGGCAGCTGCTATTACCATATTTTTAAGTCTTTGGTATACTCGGCCTGGGTTCGAATCCGCAACCTCCCGCATCCGAGGCGGACGCTCTATCAACTTAGGGCAACAGGGCAGTCGTCTTGCCAAGTCAGATGGAGACAAAACTATCTCCTCAACAGACTGAAAATGGCAGCTGAACAAAGATCGGCATGCGAGGCCATGATAACTAGTGTCAACGACTTCAGTTCCAGAACCTCGATAGACTTGATGGGGACAGGGCCCCCAAGTCCCTGCCGAAATTTACCACTTGAGAAGAACATGAATCCAATATGGTAGGGGATTTAGGGTCCATGTTGGCGAATGGACACTGCAGTTATTGGATTAGACCAGATGCTGATGAATAGAGGAGGGGACATACTTCTCCTTCTGCTGTTTAACAGAGCAACTGTTATCCTGCCAACTGAAGACATAATGCAACACTTCAAATACAAGAAAAAATAAATGTAATACAATATGTGCATGCATTTGTGACAGATCAAGTACCCCTTTGATCACATCTTCATGTGGAGTTCAGGCATGATTTTTAAAGGAGATACTTTGAATAAAGTAATTAGAGTTTGGGGGTTTTTTTTGGCCATTGAGGAATGTCCAGGCAGCACCCTTTATAACAATCAGTTTGCAGAATAAAACAAAGAAATACAAATCTTTAAGGTTTATTTGTTTTACCGGTGTTCTTGTATTGATACAGAATAACAAATAATATATACAAAAATGCAATGTACAATACTGTAAATGTATTCTTCTGAATTTGCTAATGACAATAAGACTATGATGGAGGATGTATATATTAATGTAAGATGATATACTGAAGTTACTAGCACTATATTGCAATGTACAGTACCATAAATTTACCTAAATGCATAAATATATATATATATATATATATATATATATATATATATATATATATATATATATATATATATATATAAATGCAAAGAGAGACAAGACAAATTGTTCTATATCTGATTTATAAAATCGGGAACCATAAATACTTTATAATTCAGACCTTAATCTTAAACGTGCTTTTATATCTTCTGGATACATGTATCAAGCGTTGACATTTTGTGAAACTTGACATTTCCTGCAGAGAATTTAACACAAGAGGTGCAAATCACCGACCTATCTTACATAAAAGTAACAGCTGGCCATTTCTTTATTCAAGCCAGCACATTATTGTAATCATAGAATCGTTATGTAAACCATCTAAAACAATTATGTCAATTTACCTACTTTACTTGCATTTGTCAGCCATGTAAAATGTTTCTGATGCATCATTATGCACATCATAAGAAGGGACTAAAGTAAGCAACCATTTCGACCTGGTATATGTCCAGTGATTATGTTCATGCTGAGGTGGTCTTGGTCTTTTTTAAAGAGTTTGGTTTATATAAAAACAATCTGACTCTATCTTGTAAGAACTTTACCCTTTACTGCCTTTTGTATGCTTTTCTTCGGCTGCTGAAACTTGCCCAGTACTATATAGCCAGGGCTGTGCTGACATAAAGCTGAAACCTTCATCCTTATTTTAACAATGACCTCACGATGATTCTTTTCTAACACAAAGTCATAATTAATTGTATGTGTATATATTGATAATAACTGAATTCATCCAAGGTCGTTATAATATAAAACTATTTAACAATTTCCATTGATATCAGATGAAATATAAAGTTTATTGAGATGAAACAAGCCCAGCCAATCAGAAGTGAGATAACTGCATTAATATCAATGGCTCTCACTCATGATCAAATTCAGCTGAGATCATGATGAGATAGAACTCATCACCAACTTTTATTGAAATCAGACAAGATGTATACTCAGAAGAGATGGAACAAGCCCAGTCAATCAGATGCAAGATAATGGAACAAGCCCAGCCAATCAGATGCAAGATAATGGAACAAGCCCAGCCAATCTCATGCAAGATAATGGTATTAATAAGCATCTGTCTCATTCATTATTGAATTCAGTTGAGATCTTGATATACAAAGCATGCAGTCCATGTTTGATCAAAATACCACAAGGTCACTTTGTCTTGTGGCCAGCTTAACTAAAAAGTGAGACTATGAACAGCTTCAGCTTAAAGACAAAAATGACCATTATTAACATGAAAATGAAGATCACGATGATGAATACAATAAAATTTTGATCATCGTATTTTGGGTGACATATAAATGCTACCATACAAGATCTTTTTAATGTCTTTGATCATCTCAAATATTGTGAAATAAAACAGTAAAAACAGAAAGCACCATTGTCATGATGTTTTCTTTATGTGTTCTTTATAGATAAAATTTTGGCATTAATTAAATATGTTTCCCCAAATAAAACTAGATTCAAATTATGAAGAAAGAACATGAAGAATTATTCTGAATATAAATAAAGAAAAAAAGAAGATATCCCAAGGTCAACAAAAATAAAATATTTAAACAAAAATCCACAAAATGCATTTATGACTGCTTTTGTACTGTTGTATTTCAACAAATTTTCTCTCAATGAATTTGCAAATAAATTCTTTGGAAAAATAACACAACTATGGAATCCTCAGATTGCTAAAACATCAACTGACATAATATTATCATGAATAACAAATGTTTACCAGCAAATGCAGTTGCTCTACATAGTTAAATCACATAAACCACAGAATCAGTAAAAATCTAATTAGAAACAACATGATGTTGTACAGCTTGACCAACAGCAAGGCATAAAAAAGAAAACTATATGCATAAATTGCAATCTTATATATGCATGTGTATTTTGATTTAAATATGATATAAGCATCATGTGTGCAATTTGTTTTACTGTGTCTATAAAAGGGAAATTACATTAAAATATTGGAGCAGTAATACATCAATTTTCTTAACATGGTTTGCCATAGTATTCTCATATTTTGGTGCAACATATGCTTGACTGATGCCAAAATTTTCTACCCTGTTACACTAATGAGAAGTAAAAAAAAGAACTAGAATTACCCCATCCCACTTCATATAAAGTGAAAGGTACTCCCACCCAAAAACATACCATGAAAGAATTTCACTCCAAATAAATTATGAATTTTTACAACCAGTATGCGAAAGGCCCTCAAGCTGAAACTTTTCCTTGGTCACAATGTTTGCCTGGTTCTATTATTATATAGGTGATACAAATCTTTACTGTGGGTTGATAGCTTTTAGTGACCAGTATATGGTTCATTAAAAAAGGTGATAAAAATTTTTACCTTTGCATGGTTACTGTATTGCTGTATAGAGCAGAAACTGGAGGTGAATTTTGTAATGAGTGACCCCCAAAAATGTATTTAACTTATAACACTTGGCAACCCCATATCAAGATTGTTTAAAATACCAGCTAAAATTCAGCACCCACCAAAATATACCAAAACTGGAAATTTTGACACCCCCTCCCCCCCCCCCAATTGTACTAGCTTATGTAGCACCAAAATATATGAGTACTGCTACTGTGGGTACAAAATTGAGGAATTTGTTATGCCTGCGTTCAAATTCAATAATTTTGTACACAAATGCACAATATTTATCCATTTATATTAACCAACTGCAAGCAGTACTGACCAAGAGCTACCATTTTAAAATTAACCATCAGATCAGGGTGCTACCCCACTATAGCACTGTTTATGGCAATTACCTTTGTAAATTTAACCATTAGATCAGGGTGCTACCCAACTATAGCACTGTGAATCTACCATCATAAAATTAATCATCAGATCAGGGTACTACCCCATTATAGCACTGTTTACGGGAATCTACCATTGTAAAATTAACAATCAGATCAAAGTGTTACCCCGCTACAGCACTGTTTATGGGAATCTACCCTTGTAAATTAACCATCAGATCAGGGTGCTACTCCATTACAGCACTGTTTATGGGAATCTACCATTGTAAAATTAACCATCAGATCAGGGTGCTACCCCATTTAAGCACTGTTTATGGGGATCTACCCTTGTAAAATTAACCATCAGATCAGGGTGCCACCCCATTACAACACAGTTTATGGGAATCTACCATTGTAAAATTAACCATCAGATCAGGGTGCTACCCCTTTACAGCACTGTTTATAGGAATCTACCCTTGTAAAATTAACCATCAAATCAGGGTGCTACCCCATTACAACACTGTTTATGGGAATCTACCATTGTAAAATTAACCATCAGATCAGTGTGTTACCCCACTACAGCACTATTTATGGGAATCTACCATTGTAAAATTAACCATCAGGTCAGTGTGTTACCCCACTACAACACTGTTCACGGGAATCTACCACTGTAACATTAAACATTAGCTCAGGGTGCTACCCCATTGTAGTACTGTTCATGAGAATCTATTACTGTAAAATTAACCATCAGATCAGGGTGCTTCCCCTTTACAGCACTGTTTATGGGAATCTACCCTTGTAAAATTAAACATCAGATCAGGGTGCTTCCCCTTTACAGCACAGTTTATGGGAATCTACCCTTGTAAAATTAAACATCAGATCAGGGTGCTTCCCCCTTACAGCACTGTTTATGGGAATCTACCCTTGTAAAATTAAACATCAGATCAGGGTGCTTCCCCTTTACAGCACTGTTTATGGGAATCTACCCTTGTAAAATTAAACATCAGATCAGGGTGCTTCCCCTTTACAGCACTGTTTATGGGAATCTACCCTTGTAAAATTAAACATCAGATCAGGGTGCTTCCCCTTTACAGCACTGTTTATGGGAATCTAC
This sequence comes from Megalonaias nervosa, assembly GCA_016617855.1. Lineage (NCBI taxonomy): Eukaryota > Metazoa > Mollusca > Bivalvia > Unionida > Unionidae > Megalonaias > Megalonaias nervosa. The sequence goes on along the minus strand of JAECUM010004759.1, from coordinate 42,087 downwards.
CCTTGTAAAATTAAACATCAGATCAGGGTGCTTCCCCCTTACAGCACTGTTTATGGGAATCTACCCTTGTAAAATTAAACATCAGATCAGGGTGCTTCCCCTTTACAGCACTGTTTATGGGAATCTACCCTTGTAAAATTAAACATCAGATCAGGGTGCTTCCCCTTTACAGCACTGTTTATGGGAACCATAAAAGTGAACCACCTAACAGGTGAGGTCTCAATGATACTGAGGTAGATTAAACATAATGTTACTATCGAATAACGACATGTAATTCATGTCTAAACCCACCTTATAAATTGGACTGCCTTGTACTACACTGAGTGAGGACTGGACATGCTATTCATTCTGCATATTATGTAAAGAGAACAATAAGGACTTGGATCAGCTGGTGCATTATACTGAGACGGATCTGGGCCTATGCTGTTTGCAGTTGAGTGCACATCATACAAGGACCTGGCATTTTCATGAAGAAACCAAGGAATGTCTTACAAAAACTAGCATTTCTATATCTGTTGTTCTGTAGGAAAATTTGGACCAAAAACTGGCTGTTTCCAGAAATGTGAAAAAATATTACTTGATAAATAAATGCAATGATAAACAGCATTATAGCATTGCTGATGCAAATTTAGCACACGAAAAAATGTTTAATAAAAATTGTTGTAAACAAAAGAAAACAAAAATGTATATTTTTGGTATTACACTTGCATATCCCATATGCACTCGATCATTGGCTTTTGGTTTTGTTTATTTTTTAAACTGAAAATTTAATTCATACAGAGTAGGGGTTGTCTTGTAAGTGTGACAATAGAAAATTCTGATAAATCTAGGGGTAATATTGGAAACTCTAGATGTCTGCAGTACGTACAAAATACTGAAAACTACAAAAATATATATTTTTACATTTTCACGGCACTGCTGACATCCAGAAATGCATATATAATATGCACTCTGTTTAAATGTTTAATGACAGTGTTCATTACACAATAACTGTATCTACATCTGGATTTTGATAAATATTAAAATATTAAATTAAATTAAATTAAATATTAAAATATTAAATTAAATATTACTCACTGCAATGTGAAGTATTTATCAATGGTGTTAACCAATTATATTGCTTCTACTGTCATGCAAGTCTGAACAACCCAATTTGTATTACATTTTATTCTGCTGGATTTTATTTGATGAAATAAAAAGTTTTGATTCTGATTTGCATTTTACTTTCAAGGGCATGATCTAATTCACAGATGATATTCCAAACTAATCTGCTAGTGCACATGGAATGACAAGCCCATGGCTTGAAAAGACAACACCCACTCTTACTGAGCTGCTAATGTGATACATTCTGTGTGCCCATATTCAGTTAACTTTGGATGGTTCTTCTGAGCAATTTAACAACTCCCCATACATGTCATGCCTTAATCCCTTTGACTGTAAATGCTGCATCCACATTCTTTTCCAAGTTGAAAATCCTTTAACTGAGCCACAGATTTTATGCTTTTTCAGTGCCAGTTCCTACATTCAGTCAACCGTGGGTGATTACTTTAATTCCCTGTGATCATGCTGAACAAATGACACCTCTTCAACTGTAGTGATCCTTTGAGATTTTACAATCTGTATAACCAGAGTATTAAAAACTGAGCACAAAGTCAGTCTCCATGTAAGTATTGGTCCATATTTCTGAATTGTCAATGTTATATCAGTTACCGGGTACCTTGTTTGTGGATACTGTATATCATAAATTGGTAAACTTAATTTGACAAACATAACTGTACTGTACTATGTGAACTTCTAATGTTATCAAGCTAGTTTGGATTCTTTATTTTTTCAAAGTGTAACTCTGGCTCACTCTTGTTAAGTCACCCCTTGAAGAAGGATTTTTATTTGCAAAGCACACCTAAACTTAAAGAAGGGTGAAAGAGAAATTATATTTTTGCACCCCTAACAGGGGTGCATGCTTATCGTCAACTTATAACTAAGTATATAAAGCAATTAAGAATTGTGCAATACAAGTCAATGTGACCTAATTTTGGTTCTTTGATATGGTACTTTACAAACACAAGTGTATCTACCAGTAGTATCTGTACCAAATAATGTTTTGGAGAAACCTTATTACAATCTATGACAGTTCTGAATATCATATATGGCTGTCTGACAATTAGAACAACATTCACAAATTACAATGATGAGTAAAATACCAATAAAGTTGCATCAGAGATTCACCATTGTGTGGTTTAGAAGTATCAGTGTCACTGTAAGGCTAATTAGGTCCTCTAATTGATCAGAATGAATATAGTGAATATTTGTATGAGATTTCAGTACTCGTAACTGTACATTTGAATGAGATTTCAGTACTCCTAACTGTACAGATGCTACACATGTACAAAATATTGAGTATTACAAAAATTGCACTCTTTCAGGTTTTCTTTTCTACCTCCGCTAAAACTATATAATTAGTATTTGATAAAATAAATATATCTCTCAAGTTTACCAAAACAACAATTAAAATCTTTTTCAAATCCACGCTTCAATTTTTGTAAAACTTTAAATGCAATAAATACATAAGGGTATGTACAAAACAATGATAAAATTAGAGAATTGTATTCCAAGATATGTTCTTGAATAAAAAGTAAAAAAAAATATTTTTTTAAATCTATAAATATTTATATCTGAGACGCCAAAAATTATATAACCATATATAATAGTTTCACATTATTTTCTGAAATTTTTACATGAAAGTACAAATTATTGAAGTGGCTTGATGAGCTTCATTGGACGTTATCACAAAATGATGTACGGTCTTCAACCATACTGAAGAAAATGAGAGTTATAACATAATTTCTTTTATTAAACAAGTGCTTTTTCCAATTTATAAAGTCTTAATTTTTTGGGTGAGTGCTTCAAATTTATCACATATAACACAACTTTAAATATAAAGTTTAAATGTAATTGTCTGTATTCATTCATTCAATTCAAAGTTTCATTGAAAATTCTTTGAGTGGGATTAGGCAGCCCAGTTTTGCCTTTTTTGTCAGCATTCCCCATAGAAATATCAATATTTGGATGATTGCAATACCACAGTCTTTTTTGTCAGCATTCCCCATAGAAATATCAACATTTGGATGATTGCAATACCACACAGTCTTTGGCATACTTTCTTTTATCTGAATTAAATAGTTCTCTGAGCTGGTAAATGTTTTGATTGGCTGTCATATTTGGAACACCTCCATTAGTAACCCTCACTGGCATTTGCTCATCGGCTGATCCATCTGGCATTGATGCTCTTTCCCCATAATCAAATGCAGGGTTATGGAATCCCTGACTCTGAACTCGAGTTATTTGCTGACTTTCAAGTAGTGTTCTGGTATAACCCTGACTTGATTCTTTGTCACCGTGAGTTAAATTGTGTAATCTGGTCATTGCACTAGATCTCACCAATGAATTTACACTTTTTCCTGAGTTTGGTTTTACCTCAGGTTCTGTACTTGATCCATCCAGCCTTGCACTGCGCTGAATGTTTGATGAATTGCCTAAAAAGTTTGATGTCCTATTTGGAAGGTTTGATTTTGCGCTATTGGAGTATCCTTTGAGCATATTATTGGGAGCCCCTGGATATTCCCTAGTTCTTGGCTGTCCCAGTGCAACACTACCAAAAGCAGACCCTCTCGAATTATGATCAGCTAAATAAATTTGACTTTTGTTACCATTTGTGGTTGAAGGATACTGAAAATTATTGCTACTAGATGGCGTTGGTGATTCAGAAGGCTCAGAGTCACTGAAGCTGACTTTTTTCTTGGGTTTACTGCCTTGTCCAGAGGTGGATGATGAACTGCTGAGAGCTGGGGAGGCCTCACGTGGCCCCTGCTGTAAAGATGCATTTACAGAATAAAAGCTATTACTGGTTTGCGAACATGAATTAGATCCTGAGTTTTGGTCACTGGACGAGTCATAAGACATAACACTGGGAGAAGTGTTTGTATGGGGTTGGGGTTGAGCGCTTGGTGGATTGTATATCACAGTTTTTATAGAGGAAGGTGTGGAACAGTAGCTACTAGTACTGGTTGAACTATCTGGTCGATTCTGTGCCATCAAAAACTGTGCTGCACTTTGATCTGCAAAACCCATCTGTTTTGCAGGTCTGAAGGAACTCAGTGATGAACTGGAAAAACTGATGCTGGAAGAAACACTCTCTTTTCTCAAAACACTGTTGAATGGTGACAATTCATCTTGAGAATTAATGCATGCATTTCCCTGAATGACTCCAAGAGGTCCTTTTGGGACAGACACTGGCTCTACAGAAGAAGCTTGTGGAGTGGCTGTCAAAGATGATGCACTAATGGATCTGCCTGATGATAATCTTTGTCTGGAATGGTTGGCCATGTTAGGTTGCTGAGACTGTGGATGAAATGTGGAAAATTTAGATTGATGGGATTGAGGTTTGGTTGGTACAGGCGGAGGCAATTTAACTCCCATGTTCCTCAGCAAGTTTGGTGAGGAGTGAATTTCTGTGAAAGTAGAGGTAAATGAGTGTATCTGAGGTACTGACTTTGGTGAATGCAGAGATGGATTCATCCCTTTTGTACTTATTTGGGAACTATCTACAGAAGCAAGATTGGTTTCCCTCTCTGTAAAAGAGTCCACATTATCTGTCTTAGCATCCTTATCAAAGAGCTGTTTTCTTAAAAGATAAGAATCCTGGCTTAACTTAAGAGCACTAATTTGCTGCATACTGTCCAATGCAGCTTTTTGATCTGTGACTTCACTCATGATTTTAGCTGCTATCTCTTGTGGGTCAAAGTGAAACTGATTTGAATCACTCTGATGACTGGCATCACTCTGATTGGAAGATGTGGTCTCCGAGACAATCCCAGATTCACTGGACAGTTGGTGAATGCCAGGATCTTCTGAAGTCTGTTTGAGGAACATTACCAAATCCTGCTGATTTTTTGGTGTAAGTCCTCCTGCACACCCAGAACTCAAGTCCGAAGTATCTGAACCTCTCTTGCTGTCACTCCTCTCAAAAACTTCTACACTAGTCCCACTTTCATCTGAGACATTTGAGGTCCGAGTGTTGGTATTTCTTTTGAACACACTTGATAAGCTACTGTCCAGCACATCACTTCCCTGCCGACTGAATATAAATTCCTCTGAGCTCAAAGAGGACTTTAAGCTAGGAATATCAGAACTCCAAGAAACATTGAATTTCTCTGAACTCTGTCCTGATTCAAAGTTTGTACCTGGTGTTGATTCCAGGCTTGATTTGCACTCAGACAGGAATTTGTCACTAGTATTACTGTTACCAAGGTCAAAACTGTCACTGACAGACTTTTGGGTGTCGCTGTCACTGAGACTCATTACTGTAATCTCGCAACTTTCACCCTCAGTAACTGACGGATACATGCTTTTGATTTTATTCTGATAGTCCAGGTAGATAGAAGGGTCACTGCTTCCTGCCTGGCCTGACTGGGCCCTTACGACCTTCCGAGCAGTTAGACCACCCTAAAAATACAAAATAAAAATCAGTCAGACTCTATTATCATAACAGACATAAACTGGTCTGTTAAATACATCTTAAAACTTTCTCAATAATGTTCATCATGGATAAATCCAGCGAGTCACTGGTGTACATGAGTATCTGACCTGACATATGTCATCTAGAAAATGCAGACCAATGAATACATTTATAACTATATAAAATCCCAAACTCAAATAATAACCTACCACCATTTGTGCCTGTTGTCTCATTGCCACTTAATTCTGTGGAAAAAAACCAGTCTAAAAAAAGAGATTACAAGTGTTTTATTTGGTGCAAACTCATATGGAGAGAAAATTAATCTCCACTGTGGAAAGCTATCAACTCAAAGGGAACTAACTCTTCAAGTACTCCTTAAGTTGACCCTGTTTATGACTTAGTTGGAGTGCCCACATTATAATGAGTGTAACTTCATGGACTTTACCCAAAATACAACTTTTTATGTGCACAATGCAGATCTACAATATCTCATGGTGCATAAGCTTTACAATATGTGTACAACTAATTGGCAAATCCTGAAAATTTAGTGTTGCAAATATGCTAATTTAAATTAATTTGAACACATTAACAATTTGCACTATATTACCTGAGTCATAAGATTTAATCTGTTAGAAGATCGTATTTTTTCCATCTCAGCAGGATTGAAGAGTGACTTCTTGCGACCTCTGGGTGACATCTGGGGTGTACTGCCTCGAGATAAGTTGGATGTGGAGGTTGAACAACTGCCGCTGTGAGAGCTGGAGAGGCTTTCAAGACTGCTTGAACTGTCCTGTGACAGAATCCTTGGGGCCTCCATCATGTCTGCAACAAAAAGAAATGTATTTTTGAAACATTTTATTAAATACTATTCACCTAAATTACTTTCAGGAAGACGGGATATGTATTTAGGAACCATTAGATACGATTTAGACTTCCTAGCATAACAACGAACATATCCTTGAAATAGTCTATAAAGACTATGGAATAAAGTAACATAGTCAGTGGAATATAATAATAATAATACAGACTGGAATGGAATATAATAACACATTCTATGGAATATAATGACACCGTGACACCATCCATGGAATATAATAACACAGATGATGGAATATAATGAAAGAGTCCAAGGAATATAATAACACAGACCATGTAACACTATACCATTTACATCATTAGTATGACCACCAAAAGAGATATCACTCCCTCACTATAATCCCGTTTGTGGGAGCTATGGAGTATTCTGCCTTGTGGGAGCTATGGAGTATACTGCCTTTTAATGAAGTTTATTATAAACATAATATTACTATCACTGAAAAAAATGTGCTCTATGACTAAGCTATAACAGTAAATGTGTTATAACAAAGAGCACTATAGTGTGGGAGTGCTGTATCATTCCTGACATATTTTTATTGCATAACACTCTTATAAATTCAATTCATCCAAGCGTGACATTCATCAAAATTATGGGCAATATCATCAAGTTAGTTGTTGCTGTAGGGTTGAATACCATTTCTCAGCACAAGATAGGCTATACATGGCGGCCAGTATAACTGGTGGAGGAAGAACCCTGGAAAACTCCAGGAAGAACCACCGATCCACGAGAAGCTATTGGCAAAGTTTTCTCACATACCCACGTTAGCCGAGCCCAAGACTCAAACCCACACAGACAGAGGTGAGATGGCAGTGATCCAGAACAGTGAATGCTTAAGACCACTCAGTCACTTGGGCCCCCTCATTAAGTTTGTAAAAGCTTTGCAGTTTTGCAACACATATTTGAAAATCAAGTCACTGTGACATAAATTTCTAAACTACTTATTGCAGGACGATTGCACATATTATTTCACCGTTATTGTAAGTTTCATACCTAATATGGGGCCACCCATATATGACATTACACACTGAGGGAGGGAGGGGTGGTGGGGGGGCATGACTTATTTGATGGTGGGTGGAGGGAGAGAGACTTTTGAAAATTGTGATGTCACAAAAACATCAGCACCATCTACCACAGAAAATGTAAACTACACTAAACACTTGTGTAAGAAGCATTAAATGTCACACTTCTTCTGCCTTTCAAGTGACACTCTCCCTTCCCTGAGAAGGGGGTTATAGCTAGAAATCAGTCTAAAAACTTTAACCAAATGTGCTGGAAAAATAGAAATATATTCACTAAGTATGGATGCCTAACCCCAGTGCCTGAAATTGCCTAAATGCAAAATTTAATGGTGTGATGGATGGATGAAAGAACAGATGGATAAGGGTAACCCTGTATAATCCTACCACTGTCCTGGTGGGGCATATGATGCAATCATTTGCATATTTGTTGTTTTTCTTGTGTATCCATATTTTTATTATGTGCCACCCTCTAAATGGTTTTTATTCCTGATAAAAGGGAGATAAATCCTGCATACATGATAAAGACCTGAAGAGTCTTCATTAAAAATGTAAAATTGACTAAACACAACTCCAATAAAATGTTTTGGCTGATCGTTTATCACACTATGATTTTACTACATTTTTGAAAAGTTTTATTGATAAATATAAAAATACCATTGTTAATCATGAAGAAAGTGGTAAATAAATATAGCTCTGTATGGGTTATCCATCTTGTTTATCGTTCCATAAAGTCTTAATCATTTTTCAAAATGACAAATACAAGTCAAGCAGCATGGCCAAAGAAAGTCTGAATGCACCGACTATTTTTTTTCAAGAAGAAAAGAAAGTGAGGCAGAATCTTCTAATTGTGTAGAAATACACTTGTTTTAAAGTCTTGGTTGTAAATGCTAACAAATCTTACCAAAAACAGCTACTAATGACTGTAAAGCAAACTGCAGCTGTCGTTTATTGGCTTGTTTTCCCAACCTCAAGGTCACATCATCATTTCCAACTTCCACCAGGTCCAAACCTGAGCAGAATAAATAAATCATTTATCAGATAGCTGTACTATTAACAGCACAAGATGGATCAAACATATTGTACACCTAGTACATCATGATCTCTACCTCAATTTGCAACACAAATGGACAAATTTGATTACTGTCATCCAGAAAACTAATAATGGGTAAATTTCAAGAAGAAAAAAAAGGAGGAAAAATCTGATCATTAATTTACTTAAGTTCTGTTAACAAAGTAATGAGAGCTGTAACATACCAAGAGAGGCAAAGAATTCATGACAGCCTGGTGTCCTCCAAAGATTGACATTGACCTGAATTGCCACACTTGTTTCCTTGGCAGCCATGCGACTCAGGATCTCTCTCATCTGTATGGAAAAAAAGGGACAACCAATGTAATATACTGAATAAAGGCTGCATTGTCCCCCACCCCTTTTTTAAAATGAAAAAATGTTTTATAAATCAGAAGACTATATGTTAATGTCAATATACTTCTCAAACAGTCCAACAGCCATTTTCTTCAAAAATTTCTCCTTTGGTACAAAATAGAACTTTCAAGCATGGACCGGTATAATGCAAATTACAGAATTTATACTCAGTTTGGCAACATCAAATGAGAAGTTTGATATGATAGATAGAATCAATTAAATTCGGATTGGATGAAACCAACTCAACTATTTCTGTAATAATATTCTGTACGAATATGTTTCTTTGTGCTTCATCAAACCATAAAAAAACATGGGATTGCACCGTGCATATATTTGTCACTCTTTTTTGGGGGGGGGGAGGGATGAAACATTTCTGATGCGTCAAGTACATGATTGAAATAACAGTGATAATAACGCTATGGCATGAGTTGCCTCCTTATGGCTGACAATAGATAAAAATAAAATCAAATGATATATAGCTAACACTAAAAAACAGAACTATTTGTTGTTGATCTGCTTCATATCCAGTTGGCTCATAAAATTCACCCAAAATAACTGAAATACTATTAAATGTACATGCTAGTATCAAACCATAATACTTTATGCAAATAGTGGTTAGGTAACAAAATTTAAGAAGTGGATGGCTTACAAATATCAACAAAATGAAACTAAATGATATGATTTGGCAAACAAATATAATTATCTAGCAAGTGGATGACATACATCTCACGTATAATGCAAAGGATAATGAAGCTGTATTAAATTTAGTACAATTCCATTTTTTCTATCACAGGATAAAACAGTAAACTCCAGAATCACAAATTTTCATATAAGAAGGTTTACATATTAACATACATGCTGACCCTAACTACATCATGAAAATGAGTTAGATTTCAGAATAAGGTGTCATAATTCATATTTTAGCTTACCAAATGAATAATTGCCTCCCCTGCCTCAGTGTTTGGCAAGAATTTGACAAGGGCAGACAATGCACCTGGAGGAAGACCTAAATAAAAGAAATGGAAGATTGTAAAAGTATTGGGGCAAAAAAGGAATGATAGAGAAATTTTCATGACACTTAAGAGCGACTTACAAACAAAAAAGAAATCAAAATTTTCATGACTCTTAAAGAGCGACTGATAAACAAAATCAATTATAACCTTTCATATACTGAAAAGGTTGCCTCCTGATCATTAGTAATTTCCATTGCTTCCTGGTCATTAGTAATTTCCATTGCTTTCTGATCATTAGTAATTTCCACTGCTTCCTGATCATTAGTAATTTCCATTGCTAAGAGCATATCTTAAAAGTTCAAAAATTTTGGCATTATCACATGAGAGAGAGAGAGAGAGAGAGAGGGAGAGAGAGAGAGAGAGAGAGTAGAGAGAGAGAGAGAGAGAGAGGGTGGTACTGTTTAATTAAAAATGAGATGTACAATGTGTGTACGAAGTTGTTGTTCCTTAGTTTTCTGTGTTTGCACCCTTTTCCTTCCTCTTTTAAAAAAATTTGATCTTCCAGTAACAGTACTTGTGGCAGGATTTAACAGCACATCATCACAATACTGGCTATATGGTGCAACATAAAATTATTGTTCTGAATATGTAAATATAAAGAACTGCAAAACAAACCAGAAGATAAAGCCTTCTATATATACCATAGTGAAACAATCCTGACTACCTGTCAACTTATATTCTTATAAAGTGCATTTGCATATATCATTAATGTTTGGAATAATATATAATCTCCATTTACTGTTTACATTCCCTTCATGTTGGAAAGTTGTACCTCTGTTTCCAATGCAAATAATAGTGACTGTAGTAACAGTTTTTGATATATGACCCTTGTACAAAAGAAAAGTAACTTGATACAATATGTAAATCATATAAATATGATTTGTTTAAATATTCATTATCTGGGGTAAGATTTTTGAAGCCCAGTGTGTATATGATAAGATTGTAAACTGTCTTCACTTACCTTCTATTCTGAGAAAGAAATAGGCAATTGTATCCATTTTTCTCCAGGATTAGGGTAATATTCATGTAAATTCATAACTTTTCGTCACCAGTGTGATGAAACTGTTCATCATCAATGCTGAATATTTGTATAGTTTATTGTGAAATAATTGCTACTTTTATCGTTTGAAATCGGGCGCCATTTTTTCTACTGTGTGTATTGGGCGCTCGGCTTTCCACTAGGAGGCGCTCAGGTTAATCTTTATGAATTCTTCCATATTTAGTCATATTCGTGAAAACTTTGTCATGAATTTCCCCGAGTGTGTTCCCAAAACCTATAAATAGGGGTGAGATCTGCCGTTTTGGCAGTTGTGGTTCTGCTGGACTCCAGTAAAGGTCTCAAGACTAAACAAACAACAAAAGTCTCTTGTAATAATTTCAAGCATCATTACAATAGCAAGATAGACTAATCACTACCGATACATTAAATTTAGTCCTCATAATGACTATAATGTTTCTCTGAAGTTGTTTCAATGTTTATTTCCTAGTTATATCAGATAAAAGTTCCAATAGAAGGATTTAGCTGACGACACTATTAGTGTCGTCATCAACACTGCCGTCTGCTATCCATTGGAAATTTAGTATTCCGATTAGCATTATCGAAATTCCTACTCAATAACATGTATCACTTTGGACTCACTAATTTCCATCCATTTTGTTGTGGTTGCATCATTTAGATGTCGAACTAATATACCCGACACAACGACACACTTTGTCATTACAAAACGACACATTGTCGCATTCAACCCACACAATACACTTTTGACATCCGGTTCCAGACTGTGTCGCTCAAAACGACAGACTGTGTCTCAGCCAACAAACGTGACACACACTATTAACATCCGGTTCCAGACTGTGCCTCTAACATATTTACCATTGGACTAAAAAACACAAACCCAGGTCTGGTTCCGAACCTTGATTACAACATATGAACAAATTTTGAGAACTATTAACTTACTTTTCTCTGCAAGATTAGTTTGGGAAATGGGATCATCTGAGTTATAGATTATATGAATTAGGACAAATGGAACATTTATGCTGATTTTCACACGCAATTTACCACTGAAACTATTGTTGTTATTTCAACATGCTTTATCAAACATCTATTCTGCATATCTGCAAATATTATATTTCACAATTTTGAGCACTAAATTATCTGAGAAAACACACACAAGTCTGGAAGTCATATAATAAACTGTGTTGACTATTTATATTTGTTTTGTTTTGTGCTTTTATCATCTAAATAAGAACTTTTGTGGTGAACATACCCTTTCTTCACACTACAATACACTGGAGAGATCTAGTAACTGAAAATGGCGTGAGCTGTTCATCTATTCCATTTTATTTGACCTTGACCCTTGACACGTTACAATATTTCCTCAAAGGGTTCCAAAATTGTCTTATGTGGTACACCATCATGTTTTTTCATTGATTTCTCATCAAAATATGCATGTCTCCTACAGTGCCAGTTGAAACACTTGGCAAGACTGTGTTCCATTGTCAGGGTATGGACTCCAGTTAAGGTTCCTCTTTTAGAATGTATACATGAGTCAAGTATGTGTGTCTGAGACTAGGACATATGGGTGTTTGATTTTGTTCTTTTGTTAATAGAGAGTCCTACTCATAACTATAAAATATATACTGGAGTCGAGTATGTCTGTCTGAGAGTAGGACATATAGGTGTTTAATTTTGTACTTTTGTTAATATGGAGTCTGACTCATTTAATGACATTTGGTCATTTAAAGAGTACTCACCTAGCAATGCCTTAAGACTGGTACTGGCCTGTGTAAGTCGACCCCCTGGGTCTGTCAGTGGAAAAAACACAGCAGATGGCAGATTACCGGTGGCTAGTTCAAACCTGAATCCAACAGCTTGTAGTAGATCCTTCCAGCCTGCTACTACTCCAACCTTGTTTTCAATTGAAACATAGGTTGTGTACATGGAGTTCTTAATGCCTTGGTGGATCCGCTGTAAAGACTTCTCAATCTGAAAGAAGGAATTGTACAATTAAGCTAGATATAATGGTAACTCTATAATTTTACAATAAAGCCAGATATAATGGTAACTCAATAACCACACAATAAAGTTAGATATAATGGTAACTCGATAATTGCACAATCAAGCTAGATATAATGGTAACTCAATAATTGCACAATAAAAAAGCTACATATAATGGTAACTCAACAATTGCACAGTAAAGACAGATATAACGGCAACTCAGAATGAAAGTCAACTAGTGGTAATAGGTTTAATTTCAGAGAATTGCTGATTGTTTTTCCCCATGCATGTACCATTTTAAAACAGTGTGCAGAAAATATGGGGAATTTTATTGAATGATTTCTATTCTGATTCATAGTCAAACTAGAAATGTGTTCATTTATAAGATGCCAAGTCTGAGAGACGTACTCTGTTAATTTGTTTTGGTGTATGCTGTATATAAAACGAGTCCCCCTCCCATGAGTCTGATGGCCTGAATTTCCTGAAGACCTGCCACATGAAAACCATCTCTGATATTCCAGAAGAATAAACAGTAAAATTGTCATCATTTTTATTTAGGACCAACTAGACAGCATGTCTTTTTGTGAAAACCCTATGCTGATACAACCATCCATTTTGCAGAAGTGGCAATAACATTTTGAAGATGGCCATTATAGTGGCCATACTGCCTGCAATATCAGCACCATTTTCGTTCACAACCAACTATATATCACAAGGTCTTTTTGTGAAAATCCCATGTAGATATGATTACACATTCAGAAGGAGTAGCAAAAATAAGATCTTCAAGATGGCTCATCTGATGAAAACCTCCAGTCAATAAGATTTTCCATTTAGAAGAAGAATGATATAAAAAAAAAATTTCAAGATGGCTGCTGTGGTGGTCATATTGGATGCTGGATCAATACCATTTTAATTAAGAACCAAGAAGCCATCATGAGGAGTCTTTTAGTGAAAAGCCCATGTCGATGTGCCCAGCACTTCAGAAAGAGTAACAGTAATAATTTTCAAGATGGTAATTGTGTCATGGCCATACTGTAAGATTTTCATTTTGGTCCAGCGTGTCTTCATAGCAAATCATCTGGCTAATATCAATATGACTTTCGATTTAGAAAGAATAGCAATAAATATGATTTTGAAGATGATGATCATATTGCATTCAGATCGACACCATTTTAAGACCAATTAGTCATCACAGTAAGTCTTCTGGTGAAAATCTTATGTCAATATGACCTTCCATGCATCCATGTAGCAATACCAAGATTTTCAAGATAGCCACCATGGCAGCCATATTGGAGAACAGATTAGGCACCATTTTCATTTAGGACAAACTAGACATCAAACGTTTTTTGGTGATGTTGGTATCACTTTCCGTTCATGTGAAGCAGTGATAATGGGAATGCCATGTCAGCCATACTGGATGCCAATCAGCAATGGTTTTGTTTAGAAGAAGACATAACAAGAAATCTCTTAGTGAGAACCCCATGCTAATATGAGTTGTGATAGTAAGACTTTTAATATCAGATCAGTGTCATTTTAAACTATATGGCAAAAGTTGTTTAGTGAAAACCCAATGTTGATACAACCCATCTGTTCAAAAGGAGATATAAGAAAATTTTCAAGGTGGCTGCCGTGGTGTCCATATTGGATACCTGAGCTGCACCATTTAAATTTAGAACCAGCTAGACCTTAGGATGAAAGTATGTATAAAGTTTGATGGCAAATAGTTTCAGCAGATGTAGTGACAACAAACTTGTCGTAATGCAAAGATGGATGACAGACTGGTTAATGAGAGAGAGAGAGAGAGAGAGGTTGAAAATACTTCTTAAGTTTTTCTCACAAGCAAAGCCTTCTGAAACAAGGAACCAGTCTAAATATCCCCTGATAAGATTGTGTCAAGTAGAATAAAAAAACTGAGGAGTGACTATCATTTTAAAAAGACATGGATACATTTATTTACCAGATGAAGCAGGACCCTCATGGCTTCTCGGCACTGTAATGTGGACTGAAGAATCTCGCATATTGCATGACCCATCTGAGCCACCTTGCTGCTGAGCCGAATATCTTGTCCAACAAGAATCCATCCTCCCCAGTTGGATGGGTGTGAGAACTGCTTTGTTGACTGGACTGTCTTAATGGCCATGGATAAAGCCTGGCTGATCAATTTACCCTCCTGCAGTGATGTGTACAATGTCCGCATGAGAAGTTTTGAAGCTCCATCGGGAACAGGCCAGAGACAGTACAGAACACATTTAGCACCAGCCGAGAGGAATGATCGTGTTAATCCTACGACACCATCAGAATTAATCCGACCTGCACGATCGTCTGTGTAACCTGAGCTTAAAACTACGAGTTTGGCATGAAGTTTGAGATTCAAAATATCTGCTGCTGTGAGCAAATACTCAGACAGAGATGGTCCATCAAAAGAACTGATGTCACTAGAACTGTCATCCGAGTCAATGGAAGGAAACTTATGAGGCGGCGAAGTCAACTCTCCGGGGGCAAGAACAACTGAAGAAAGTTTCCATGAAACATGGCAAGCAAAATGGATCACTTCCACTTGCTCAATTTGGTTCAGAACAGCTCCTTTGGTGGCTTCCGTACCAATTAGAGGTCGAGCTGTCAACAACTCACCTACAATCCTGGCTTCATACTCCGCTGATGAGATATCATGAAGATGCCAGTGCTGGATAATGTAGGGCGTCAATTTTGGATTTCCCACAATTATCGCACCAGTTGAAGTAATCACAGGTCGGCTAAGCTTTTCTGTTTTCTGCCCATCCTGTAATGCCGTAATTGATGGCACCATGCGAATATTAAATCTTTCAAACAGATAATCCATTGTCTGATCCTTCCGCAGAATACTAAATGGAATAAGATACATATCACCCTGAAGAACCAGTGCGAGGTCTATCGGATTTTGTTCTTCATAGAGTTCCTTTAACACGTCCTCAAATGGCTCAATAAGGAGCTCATACACTGCACTTACAGGAGACTTGTTCCCTAACTTAGAACTTGTGCTATTTTTCCTTGCAAGTCCTGTAGTAGAATGTGAAGTCAGTCCATTCAGATTTGCCGAGATACTGAACAAACTACTGAGGCTGTAGTTACTGCTGTTGAACAGGTGATTTCGGTTCACGATTCGGAGAAAACCAGTGCGATCATTCTCAGCATTGAGTTTATCACCCAGTTCTTCCAAATGCTGTTCCCAGATGTCCCCAGCTTCACTATCTGTATCAAAGCTCACAGATTTGAGTAGTCCTCTGAAAAATGAAAGATGTAACCAGTTAAATATGTGTATTTAGAAACCAATTCTTGATATCAAAGGAATTTTTGATGTACAATATATCATACAAAACTTTCATGAAGATTTAGTTTTGTTTTCTTTTTGAAGACCAGACAGTAGTTCAATAAAACTTGCCAATTTACAAAATATTTGAATCTGAAGAGAAAGATAAACCATTAGACTACATTTAAAAGTAATGATAGATATGCCTGTCTAATAAATGAAAAAAAAATTAAAAAATTAAAATTAAGTTATAAAGAAGGAAAAAAAAGCATACAACACTCCTTCATTATAATGTTGTCCAGTATAGTGGTTTACAACTAGATAGCCTTATAATGAAGTACATGATACATAAAATGATAAAATGCTACTCTTCACATAATAAAATGGGATCCATGTCCACACCCACCTCATAACAAAAAACGTCCTGTTATAATAAAGAGCACCATGTATACTGTACTTGCACTATGTAATCTGTCCATCAAAAATGCTCACCATGTAAATTCCAACAATAGTATTCTTCATGTAAACTGTCTAACAATAGTACTATTCATGTAAACTGTCTGACAAAAGTACTCATGTGAACTACAAAACAATAGTACTCTTCATGTAAACTGTCCAGTAAAAGTACTCTTCATGTAAACTGTCCAACAATAGTACTCTACATGTAAACTGTCCAACAACAGTACTCTTCATGTAAACTGTCCAACAATAGTAATCTTCATGTAAACTGTCCAACAATAATCTTCATGTAAACTGTCCAACAATAGTACTCTTTATGTAAACTGTCCAACAATAGTACTCTTCATGTAAACTGTCCAACAATAGTACTTGTCATATAAACTGTCTAACAATAGTACTATTGCTGTAAACTGTCTAACAAAAGTACTCACATAAACTCCAAAACAATAGTACTCTTCATGTAAACTGTCCAACAAAAGTACTCTTCATGTAAACTGTCCAAAAATAGTACTTGCCATGTAAACTGTCCAACAAAAATACTCACCATGCAAACTGTCCAACAATCCACTCATGTAAACTGTCCAACGAAAGTATTCTTC
Source organism: Megalonaias nervosa (assembly GCA_016617855.1). NCBI lineage: Eukaryota > Metazoa > Mollusca > Bivalvia > Unionida > Unionidae > Megalonaias > Megalonaias nervosa. Next base: position 24,898 of record JAECUM010004759.1, on the reverse strand, counting down.
ATGTAAACTGTCCAACAAAAGTACTCATGTAAACTGTCCAACAAAAGTATTCTTCATGTAAACTGTCCAACAAAAATACCCTTCATGTAAACTTGCCTCTTTTCTTTTACTGATGCAGAAATTGTCATGGATCAAAAGTCCAAACCAGTAAAAATTTACTGATATGCTGCTAAATTCCAAAACATTGAAGAAATCTCTGCAGTAACTTTAACACTTGAAACTCACTAATTAAAACCTTACTTGAAAACAAACAAATGTGAATTACCTTCCTCCACTTGGGGCATGAGTCTCCACTCCCATGGATTCTCTTACATGACCAACAAAATTGTCAAGAAGGTTGGTGGAGAAACTGACACTTTTCAGACTGACAACATCACCTGCATCTCCCTCAGACTCTAGCTCCGCCATGCTGACTTCATGGAACTTTACTATACCTGTAGCAATGATAATTACAAATGATGTTGTTGTTACTTAAAGAGGGTAACTAAATTACCTATATGTACTTCAAGAACATAACTAAATTACCAATCTTCACTTCAATACAGTAACTAAATTAGCAACCTCCACTTCAAGAAAATAACTACATTAGCAACATCCACTTCAAGAAGGTAACTAAATTACCAATCTTCACTTCAAGAAGGTAACTAAATTACCAACCTCCACTTCAAGAACATAACTAAATTACTAACCTCAACTTCAAGAATGTAACTAAATTACCAACCTCCACTTCAAGAAGGTAACTAAATTACCAATCTTCACTTCAAGAAGGTAACTAAATTACCAACTTTCACTTAAAGAGGGTAACTAAATTACCAACCTCCACTTCAAGAAGGTAACTAAATTACCATCCTTCACTTAGAGAGGGTTAACTAAATTACCCACCTTGAATTAAAATCAGTAACTAAATTACCCATCTTGAATTAAAATCAGTAACTAAATTACCCATCTTGAATTAAAATAGTTTCCCTATTTCCAAGAACCTCAAGACAACAGTCTTTGTCAATTTAAAGGTTTTAAAACGCATGAACTCCAGTGAATTATGAAAATTACCGCTCTTTAATTAAAATCAGTAACTAAATTACCAATCATTAATTAAAATCAATAATTAAATTACTAATCTCTAATTAAAATCAGTAACTAAATTATCAATCTTTAATTAAAATCAGTAACTAAATAACCCATTTTTAATTTAAAAAAGTAACTAAATTACCAATCTTTAATTAAAATCAGTAACTAAATTACCCATTTTTAAGTAAAATCAGTAACTAAATTACCAATCTTTAATTAAAATCAGTAACTAAATTAACCATTTTTAATTAAAATCAGTAACTAAATTACCAATCTTTAATTAAAATCAGTAACTAAATTACCCATTTTTAATTAAAATCAATATCTAAATTACCAATCTTTAATTAAAATCAGTAACTAAATTATCAATCTTTAATTAAAATCAGTAACTATATTATCAATCTTTAATTAAAATCAGTAACTAAATTGTCAATCTTCAATTAAAATCAGTAACTAAATTACCAATCTTTAACTAAAATCAGTAACTAAATTACCAATCTTTAATTAAATTCAGTAATTACCCATTTTTAATTAAAATCAGTAACTAAATTACCAATCTTTAAATAAAATCAGTAACTAAATTACCAACCGATATGCTCAACATGAGCTTATACCAGCATTATTGGGGGGGGGGGTAAGTCATAATGCCAGTTTGAAAAGTAACTACACAAACCTTCAGTTTTAATAATTTTCATCTTAATGGCTGCTGTAAGAGTTCATATCAATAATTAGAATAATTTCATTCCATGAAATGATAGGGATGTATGAAGATTTCCCATGGATTCCAGCCCCAAATGGTAGCCAATTCAGATGGCAACCTCCAACAGCAGTAAATGGCACAGCCAAGAAGACATCATAGCACATTTTGCAACTGGAACATCTCCATGGTTATCAGTTCATCCAGTGTGAATGCAATTCATCTTCATGGTTTTGCCCATAGATGTTCAAAGTTTTTTACTTTGCAGATTGATTGTATAGCTTATTTCATTTGGATATGTCACGCCTGTTACTAAAATATGCTATCAAACATAATCATTGTCGAAAAAGCACTGATAATGGATTATTATTATGGACTTGTTATGTAAATCTAATCTACATTAATGTCCTTGACCATGACATTATATATTATTATATCCAAGGTACAAACTACTTTGTATGATTCTTGTGATTTATAGTGTCTGCTCTGTATTTTATTTTTTAAAAAAAAACATCTCTAATTTCAGTCAAAACTGTAATACATAAAATATATCAGTTCAATAACATATATCTAATATCTACTGACTTCAAATTTGTTGATGAGCAGAAATATTTTTTTACCATCTTTGGGAGTGAGAAGCCAACTATATAAGAATCCTGCAGCGACAGAAAAGCACAGAACTGGCCCTTTTTGCTTGCTGACAGTTTCCAGGATCTGACTGGCTGTGATAGGGAAAGGGTGGGTGTCTTGGTTGCCATAGAAACCCTCCACTCCAGCCTGCCTCTCCATAAGTAGGTCAATAAATGCACGTGTACAGGCCCTCTCTGCCACTACCAATGCCTCTTCGTGGTGATCTAATGTGACTAGTACTCTCTGTTGGAATGAAAATATTCGGTTGAAAGCTTACACAGGTTTTTAATGAGTGTAGCAAATCTTTGTAAACATAATGTTTAGCAATATTTTAGCATCATTTAGTTTTTTACAAATGTTATATATTCAGCACATTTTTGTATTTTGTCCCAAGAAAAATGCATTTTTGTTACTGTGATGCTAAATGAGAAAAAAGTTGAAAATTTAATTACTTAAAAATATGATTGTTTTTACTAAATTTGCAAACTTTTATACTGGTGAACATTTTTTATTTGGTGAATTTAGTAATTATAAAAATTGATAATAAGTGAATATAATTGTTTTTTATACTACTTCTTGACAGTCAAGTTATCAACACAAAAAGGTGAACATATTATGCAGGTAAGTTATAAATGTATAATCACAGCCAATGTAATCTGGTAATATAACAGAAGTGTACTACTTTATCCCTTATTTTTAAAATCTGAAAGTATCATCTCTCTCCAAGTGTCAAGGCTAATAATTCACTTGTTTGATCAGGTCACACTCAATTAATGATTGTAGTACAATTCTTTCCAGTGAACATGCATGTACGTCTTCTTTGTGCAGTCTAAATGCGACTTTTGTGAGATGATAATCAGATCTTCAAAATATATGCTATTGCTAAATGAAAAAGATATGCCCATCACCTGAAGATTTGTGGTTCACCACCAAAAGCCATTTCCCCGTGGATGTATATTAGTTACTTATTTCTGTCAAGTGTAGTATTTAGCTCTGTCAAGTGTAGTATTTAGCTCTGTCAAGTGTCAAATGTAGTATTTAGCTGTCAAGTGTAGTATTTAGCTCTGTCAAGTGTAGTATTTAGTTCTGTCAAGTGTAGTATTTAGCTCTGTCAAGTGTAGTATTTAGCTCTGCTGTCTTGCTTCTAGTGTTTAGTTCTAAGTTTCACATGTAGCTTTCAATTATTTTTACTTTCTGTGTTCTACGTTTCCCTCCAGCCGCTGAAAACACTTGCACATGCTGGACATGTCTGATAGTAACAATATTTTGCTTGACAACAATATGATCCTAGTAATGAATGTAGATTTTATTCTTCTCGTTATACTTAACTTCATGGCTGTAACATGAAATAATTTCAAACCATTTATCTGACAAAACAAAAACACAGGTTGGGACATTTTTGTGTGAAAGTGTCAGACTGCCTTGAAAATTTAAATATTTTCTCCTCTAATCCTGGTTTCACACTGTCACAATAGAGCAGCTTGAGGTACACCCTTCAAGGCACAAGTTATCAACACTATACTGCTGTGCATGTGGTCAAGCATCATAATCAAAATAACAATAAATACCATTGCGGATTTGTTTCAAATAAAGTATTGATCAAGAAAATGATAGGAAGTAAAAATCAATCAAGCAAACAAATTGTTTATTCATTAGTAAAAACAACCAATAAAATAAGTTTGAAATTGTAAATCACCAGTGATTAAGCTTTTAACAATTTCTAACATCATAAGAAAGACACAGTACTATTATAAAAACTGATAATAAGTGAATATATCTTGCTTATAAGATGGGTCCACTGCAAACTGCACAGATATAGATATGCTGGCACATAATTCACCAACACATCAGAGTCTATCAAGTTTGCAGTAGGACTTGCCTTGTAACTAAGTATATACAGTAATTGATAAACATGCTTCCTGTACAAAATTACTAATCGTACAAGTATGTATGTATGCATGATCGTTAAAATTAATTATTTTTTTATTTCTTTAAGCCAGTAAAATAGCTCCAGTGATCTCATGTTTCCAACTATGTAAATGCAAACAAGCTGCATATAAAATTTGTCTATTTATAGTGTCTTGAAAGTGGGATCACAGTTATCTCCCTTGCATGTCCGATGAAAAGCCTGGTAAAATTTCTGACCCTGCAAAATGCTATTCAGTGATTTTTCTAATGTAAATGGGTCCGAGTCCATCATTATGGAAAAATTTATGGTGTTTTTTTGAGCGGGGGCTAAGCTAAATATTATTATGTAATATGTGTCACTACTGTCTCTTTTGGGACAAAAGTATATTCATCTAAGCTCATAATTCCATCCTCCAGTTAGATGGAAAGTTCCAGAACATCTAGAACAGAAAGAACACAAACCCAGTCTAACTCCCATGTCATAGGCCTGTATGATTAGACTGCTGAGCCACATTCACTGAGGCAATCAAATTTTGGCTACCAATAATAGTAACAAATACTTACCCTGTCACAGGTAGAAGGGGAAGGGTATAATATGATTTGAGCACCACTAAATAAAAAGGTGCAATAAAGACCTCAATTCTAACATTCAAATTTGCAAGAAAGAAGGTGTTATCTCTTGAGGAAAATGAAAAAACAGATCAAATTGCCAAAATACATCTTGTGACATGAAAGAAGGGCAATTATCCATGGGTGAATTGCACACATCTGATGTGAACAGCTGTCTGAAAAAAAACAGAGTATCTCATATGGGCCTATGACATGGGAATCAAACTGAGTTATGGACCTTTTCATCAAACAGGAAGATGGAATTATGAGCTTGGATGAGGGTGCATTCATCAAGGAAGACGTAAGAAAGATAACAGTAACTGGTATTGCATTACTGCAGCCATAAATGACCATTCTTGAGAAATTGGTGTCAATCAAGTGTTACTTATAATTAGGAATAAAAGTTTCAGGGATATAATGCATATAATGCATTCATTTTGAAATATGGGCCTATTCATGTTGGAACAGGGATCTATTTTTGGCCATTCAGAATCCCCTAGAAAATCTTTGGCACTTTAAGGAAAAACAATATTTCATCAAATACCCATTTAACCTTACATGGTTGACTTGGCATTCAATACAACTGTGCCATCTATATTTCCATATCGTACACACAGATTGGAAGCTAGCTGGATGATTTCTCAGATGTCCACTTGTTAATATTAAAATATATCAATCTTGTATAAATCCCAATTCATTTTAGGATTCATTCGTACTGTAAAGCTAACAATATCAGAAGGCATAAAATAGGGACACGTAATAAACATATTACTACAGTCATGTTTTGTTGGAGATGGTGGAAAGAATTCATTCAATATAATTTGCCTGCTAACCTCAGTGTTTCCCTATGCCATTTCAAACAAGTTCTTTCGGCAGACATAAAACGAAACACATATGAAGTTTTGTGTATATACCGTTTTGATACTTTGTATCTGTATGTACCTGAAGAGCTTGGTAGCAGGCCGTTTGAAGGTCAAAGAGAGAAAGTTTGTATTCACTGTTGAACTGAGCATCTCTTCTTATGCTCTCGAACAACTCAGATGCCTTGGACAACTGCTGTTGGCACTCTTCAAAGTCTCCCTTTCCCCAGAGTGACAACCCAAGACGATGCCGAATTTTAGCCTCATCCTCCATGCGACCAAGCTGAACAGCAATTTGAAGGCCCTGTCGTAAATACTCCACAGCTTGTGGATGGTTACCCATGGCATGGTGTATGCGACCTGAAAAGAAAGCATAATTTTATAAATGAATTTAGTTGAATCACAAAATACAAAATACACTGTTGATATTACATAGCATGAATGAATCCTATATCTCATTATTTATATTACATAGCATGAATGAATCCTGTATCTCAATATTTATATTACACAGCATTATTTTTATTACATAGCATGAATGAATCCTATATCTCAATATTTATATTACATAGCATGAATGAATCCTATATCTCATTATTTATATTACATAGCATGAATGAATCCTATATCTCAATATTTATATTACATAGCATGAATGAATGAATCCTATATCTCATTATTTATATTACATAGCATGAATGAATCCTGTATCTCAATATTTATATTACATAGCATTTTTTTTATTACATAGCATGAATGAATCCTATATCTCAATATTTATATTACATAGCATGAATGAATGAATCCTGTATCTCATTATTTATATTACATAGCATGAATGAATCCTGTATCTCAATATTTATATTACATAGCATTTTTTTTATTACATAGCATGAATGAATCCTATATCTCAATATTTATATTACATAGCATGAATGAATCCTATATCTCATTATTTATATTACATAGCATGAATGAATCCTATATCTCAATATTTATATTACATAGCATGAATGAATCCTGTATCTCATTATTTATATTACATAGCATGAATGAATCCTATATCTCAATATTTATATTACATAGCATGAATGAATCCTATATCTCAATATTAATATTACATAGCATGAATGAATCCTGTATCTCAATATTTATATTACATAGCATGAATGAATCCTATATCTCTATATTACATAGCATGAATGAATCCTATATCTCATTAGTTATTTGACACAGTATGAATGGATCCTATATCTCATTAGTTATTTGACATAGAATCAATGGAAACTATATCTCATTAGTTATCTGACATAGAATGAATGAATCCTTTATCTCATTAGTTATTTGACACAGAATCAATGGAAACTATATCTCATTAGTTATCTGATATACATTCAATGGATCCTGTATCTCATTAACTATCTTATATACATTCAATGGATCCAATATCTCATTAGTTATTTGATATAGAATCAATGTATACTATATCTCATGTGCACAATACAATGTGATGGCTCAACTTTGCCCACATCTTGTTGGATTGTCCTGACAACAAATGATACAGTAGTCGGTAAGTGTTCCAAATTTGGATATCAGCCTCTAATTATACAAAAATCAATTAAACATCTTCGTGCAGTGGCAGATTTGGAAGGAGTCTGCATGATTCAGTTAAACCTAGTTTTTCCAGTTCTAAAACTGCTTATAAGAAAGTTCCAACTGCCAAGACCCGGATCTACTGTTGCATAATGTGTCAGCATATCTGGGTCCATACGGTTTGTTAGGAGTAATCAGCAGAACAAACAATACTGAACCTGATCTGCAGGCACAGTATGAAATGGCAGATCAGGATCTATGTTGTTTGCAGCTGGACTAGATTTATAAGCAAGTACATATGGTAAAGGCAGGCAGATTTGCTGCTTCATCTACGCTTTCATTACCAACAATGCCTATATGACTAATCAACAATGCCTATATGACTAATCAACAATGCCTATATGACTAATCAACCAACAAAATCTTTTCCAGAACAATCTGATGATGTAACTACCAAGACTGCTATACGCCAGTGTCTTCGCCACTCTGTCGTTCATCTGGGCTGCAATACTAAGATGTTGTTCCTGGTATTCTATTGCCTCCTCGTAATTTCCCAGCGATTCATGGGATAGCCCAAGATTGCCAAATGCTCGACCTAAAATGAAATAATCATTATACAAGTTTAATATTGACTTATATATGTATCATTTTTGGTCAGTTAACTTTAAGTACCAAAATTTAAAATTTCTGTGGAATTTTGAAATATTTTGGCATGTATTAATTCTGAAACTTGAATCTGCTTTATACTTGACAAATCAAGCTCATTTTAGATGTTGCTGAATTATTTGAAGGTGCAAAAATCTAAGACAATACGACATATCTCAACTTTTCATAAGTTGACAGAAGGTTAAAACACATTTAAAATATAAAATATTTAAAATATAAAATATATTCCTCAAGGTTCAACAAATAAAGTTTAACATAAGAAAGTGCTTATCTAAGACATGTTAATCCATAAATATGAATCTGACCCTGAAATTACCAAAAAAAAAACAAAAAAAAAGAAAAAAAAGAAAAAGACAAGTCAAAATTCTGATGATCAATTGGATAATGATGTGACATTAGTGAAAATTCTGTCACAACTGGTGAATCCCAAAATTTCATCTGTGAATCCCCAAACTCCATCTAATTACTTCCAGTGGTCAGTCAATCGTTGTGTAGTGAGGATTTTAAATAAATTGTTCGGCTAATTAGTACACATGGTTACATCTGATTTGGTGATTCATCAATTCTGACTTCAGTACAAGTTTCAATGTGAGATTTTTTTGCGTTGAACTCTTGGAGACAGCTATAGTGTACATCAGTGCAGTCATATAGATACTAAAATTGTACTGTTGCTCTAGAATTTAATACTAATATAATTTTGACAAATAAAGTTCATTCCCGATTGTTAATTGCACTCTAGTTGTGATCACAAAGCTTCCAGTTGAAAATTATTGATCATTTTGGATTTTTACAATGGTGACTGGGTTCTAAGCTCAGTTAGGAAAAAAGGATGTCAGGTTTCATCATTCCCAGTACAGGATAGTACACAGTTTTTCACAATAAACAATGCTTTCACTGCGACATCACAGCACATGACATTCAAGCTGGACTCCTCTAAAATGTAAACATATTTTATCATTGATTTTATTGCACGCATTTCATGAAGCAGTTATATAGTCCTTTGTTCCAAAAGTGTCTAGAATGCAGAATAATTCAGTAAGAGTTTTCCAAGAAAACTAAAACATTCACACTTTAGTTGACCTACTGATGACAATTTCAACAATCATGTAACAAGTAACGTTAGCTTTACAGTAAATACAGGTTATAAGCATTTGTCTTAAACAGATGTAAAATTACAAACAATAAGTAACACTAGTATTTCAGATACATACACTGACATGCCATGTTTTCTGATGCCTCTGCAATCTGCCGGTCCATTTGATGGTACTCCAACGCCTTTTCGTACTCGCCCATCTGCTGGTACACCCCACCCAGACCACATGCTGCATCACCCTCACAGAGCCGATCCTTCATTTCCTGGGCAATATTAAGCTGATGTTGTAGGCATGATATTGCCTGCTCAAAATTGCCCAGCAGACTATGGAGGCAGCCCAGCTCACCATAGGCCGAGGCTTTTGCTACGGAACTATTCAGTTCATGTGCCACAACAAGGCGTTTCTCAAAACACACTAAAGCTTGCTGGAGATTGCCCACTGACCGATGGGCATTACCTAGTCCTCTATATGCTTTATCTTGATCCGATTTATTGCTGACCTTTTGAGCTATGGCAAGATACTGCTCATGACACTTGATTGCTTCTTCATAATCTCCCAGAGCCTCGTAGCAATCACCAAGATTGCCAAAGGCTCTACCTTTATCAAATAATGCTGAATTTCCATGAACTTGTTCTAACATTGCTAACTGCTGCTCAAACAGCCCAATAGCCTCTTCAAAGTTTGTCATGTTCATTTTTGTGATAGCAAGATTTCCACATGCATTTGCCTCCAGGGCACTGTCCTGAAGCTCTCTGCTTTTCTCAAGCTGTTCCTGGTAACACGTGTAGGCATTCATATACTTTCCCAGAGACATATGAACATTTCCCAGATTACCATGAGCCCTACACTCACCTTTCACATCACTCATGTCTTGCCTGATGCTCAGTTCCTGAGTATGAAAGCCAAGTGCTTTATCAAACTGTAAGAGCACTCTGTGAGCAGTGCCAAGTGCTCCATATGCAGTGGCCAAAAGGTCCTTGCTATTGCATTGTCTTGCAAGCTGTAGCTGCTGGTTGTAAAATTGAATTGCCTCAGTAGTATCACCTGTTTTCAGTAAAATATCACCAATATTTCCCAAGCAACGGAATTTCCCTTTTGTATTTTTCAATGTTGTCATTAAATGCAGAGCTTTCTTTTGGCACTCCAGTCCTTCAGAATAATTATGCAAGGCCTTTTGTGCCAGACCTAAATTGCAGTAGGCTCTGGCAATGCCTAAATTGTCTTTCAATTCTCGTGCAAGGGACAAATCTTGCTCATAATATCTCACAGCTTCCATATAATTTCCTAGTGCAAAATGAGCATAGCCCAGATTGAAGCATGCCTTTGCCTCGCCTTCAATATCATGTAATTCCTGAGTCAACATTAAATACTGCTCATAATATGGAATAGAGTTTGTGTATTCACCACGAAAACTATGAAAATTTCCAAGGTTACACACTGCTCTTGATTCACTCATTGTATCTTTCAACTCACGAGACAGTTCAAGATGCTCAACATAATGATGATGAGCGCTGTCGTACATTTTAAGAGCTTGATATGCCACTGCAAGGTTTCCATGTGTTGCTGCCTCGGAATGACGATCGTTGACCTCCTGAGAAATTTCCAGCTCTTGTTTATGATATTTGACAGCTTGTTCATATTTTCCTAAAGCACTATATGCATTGCCTATATTGCCAAGTGATCTACCATGGCTTGCTTGATCACAAAGATCTTTAGCAATTGACAAATGAACCTTGTGAAGTTTTAAAGCGGCTTCAAATTCTCCTAATTGGTGATATATTATTCCTAAATTTGAACATGCTCGACCCTCAGCCACTTTGTCCCTTGTCTGAAGTGCACTGTCAAGCTGTTTTTCATGATAGTTTTTGGCTGCTGCATAATCATGCAAGCATCTTGCAGCATGGCCTAAACCGGCGTAGGCCCTAGCCTCTAAGGATTTATCTGCCCTTTGCTCTGCAATTTTTAAAACCTGTTTATGAAACACAATTGCTTTCTCATAATCTCTTTTATAATGATATGCACTTCCAAGATTACTGTACGCCCTAGCCTCTTCAAGGGAATTTTTTAATGCTTTGGCAATCTTGAGATTTTCGTTGTGGCATTCTACAGCTTTGTCAAAGTTACACATTGCCAAGTACACAGCACCAACATTGCCAATCTCCCTTGCTTCAACGGTTTTATCACCACTCTGTTTCAAAAGCACTACACACTGTTTGTGACTCTGAAGAGCATTTGGATAGTCTCCAATGGCTGTGTAAACATGTCCTAGACTGCTCAGTGCTACTGTGGCAGTCTGTCTGTCTTTTAGCCTCATTGACAGAACAAGCTGAAATCGATGATTTGTTAAGGCTTCTTTGTAGTTTCCCTTGGAGTAATGGGCAGCACCAAGATTTCCATAGGCTCGGCATTCTCCTTCTTGGTCACCTGAAATGGATGTAATTATAACTTAAAATGAATACAATGGTTCAAGGCACAAAACTGGAATAAAAGTGCAAGAAGAAAAAGTATATCTTTCATTAAAATATTAGAAAGCATGCTAGTTTGTTCTCCTTATGAGGTCAATCTGCAAAATCCTATTTTCTAAAGCCACAGTAACCATCACCTTTAACCTATTGACCACAACCTTTAACCTTCTAACCATCACCTTTAACCTATTGACCACAACCTTTAACCTTCTAACCATCACCTTTAACCTACTGACCACAACCTTTAGCCTTCTAACCATCACCTTTAACCATTTGACAATCACCTTTAACCTTTTGATGATTACCTTTAAAATTATGCAACCCCACAAAAACTTTGGTCAATGTATGTGGTCTAAAAGTAAAGTTATTAAACAAAAGCCATTCTTCATTTTTAGTGACCTTAACCTTTAACCTTAGACTCAAAAATTAACTGATTTCCTTCTTACCCAAAATGTAAATCATCCACAAACTTCAGTGAAGGTACATGGTCAAAAACTGACTTTTTTTATGTAGAACCATTGTGCTTCTTTCAGTCAGTGATCTTAACCCTGACCATCTGAATCCAAATTCAACTGGCTTCTTCCTTACCCCAAATGTATGCCACCCACAAAGTTTGGACCAAATATGTGATTTAAATGTAATGGTATTGTGCAGAAAATAGCTCTCCTTTTAGTCACAGTAACCCTGACCTTTAACCTTTTCAAAATGAAATCAATAGTTTTTTTTGCTCACCCTAAGTGCAAGCCATCAACAAAGCTTTGGTAACTATAGACTGGGTATTTCAAGCTATTGTGCAGAAATGAAAATGGTAATAGATGGATGATGAGTGTAACAAAATAGTAATAATTTTGTCTGAAGTGAGTGAGTTCAAACCAACTGCGTCTGAATATACAATCAACATCCCACATGAAGATATGGAGTTCACTGCCAATGGCCATATTGCTGTCCAATATGGAGTTGAGGAGACAACGCTCAAAACTGTCACATCTAGGTCTGAAACCACATAAACACCAATCTGAATCTGAATAAATATAGTGATTCCTTCTAAGCAGTGCTTGTTATAAGGCTTTGCTATACTGGCAACTCAAAACATAAAAAGTTCAACAACTCCATTAAAATCAAACCTGAAGATACAAAACCATTTAAACACATATCTATGTCATCAGTAATTCACCTACCAAAATGGCAATTATTTAATTATAAGGGTTGCAGAGCTATGGTGGTTACTACATGTATAAACAACAGATGGACAGACACATGGACAGACAGATGGACAGAAAAGGTTATCACTGTAGGGTTCCCCCATCTCAAATGTGGGGTCATAATTAATATCGGTGGTTAAATTGTACGTTTATAAATTTGTCAAGCAGAAAAAATTTGGAGAACACATTAGCTATAATTCTGTAGCACAGTAGAACACAACTGAGCTGTTCAGTTACCGCATATACTCATGTATAAGTCCAACTGTAAATAACATAAACCCTGATCTGCTGTAACATAATGTTCTGTCAATTGTTCTGGCAGAGCTCAGGGTCTATGTTGTTTATTATAATGATTACCCCTAGAAATCTGTACAGGCATGGATCTTCAAGCAATTCCTGTGAATGCAGATCCGATTCCCTGCCTTTTGCAGTTGGACTCAACTTATAATCGAGTATATATGATATTCCTAACCTAACCTCCACTATTAAACATGCACCAATGTCCCCCAAACTCCAAAGCCTCATCCCACAAAAATGGATCCAATTCAAAAAATAGTTTTGCACATCTTTCTACAACTCACACAAAATCATATCCCAAAGTTGAAATTCTCCATCTTTAATGGTGTAGTTTGACCTACATGAAATTATAAATATGTATATCCATATAAAAACACATACACAAGGGTTTATCTTCTTTTACAAGTTTGTACCTTGACTTTGAATCTGCAATATATAGCCAGTATTGTGCTGATGTACCATTATGTCCTAATATATGCACATGGAGGTAGGTATGTCAGGATAGGCAGAACCACACAAACTTGATTTTTCTTTTAAAAATGGTACAAGAGTAATAAATCCATAATTGCAAAATATTCCACAATTACTGTAAACAAGTGACATGTTTGAAAATTGGTCAATAATGGACAATTAGTCAATGCATAAAATATTTGGATAGTTGACCAGCAGAAGTAAAATTTGGGCTCAGTACCTGTCATATGGACCACCTTTGTTTATTTCTGTTAATTAGACTGCTACTTATCAACTGCTAGCAATGTCAAACCTTGTTTTTTATTACTTTAATGTTCCTAATTATCCAAAAAGTATGTCAAATGTAATGCTGATAGCAGTCATAAACTGCACATATTCTTTATAAGTTTAACTTAACTTTTAAAATGCAAAGAAATTATTCAACCTTGATTCAAAAGAAAATTGACAGAAATCACTTGTCAAGAATCTATGAATAAAATAATTAGCATATCACCGTACGTCAGTTAGATCGTAACATGTGCCAATACCTATAAATCGCTCTTATCAACAGCAAAGGCATGATCACATGAATTACATGTGCACTGGCAGCTTCACAGACTTTCTGACACCAATCCAACTCTCATTATATATTATACGCACATTTCAAAAGTCATAACTGAAACATTTTTCTACCATTTTTTAAATAAAATTTTCAATATGTACCAAAAAATACTTCAAATTTAAAAGATGTGCTATGCTATGGAGTATGGTTAGGTTATCTCCCTTCTTGTGATTTATTTTTTGGAGGGTCGTGGTGGGTGGGAGTGAAGTAGTGCAATAGGAGATTTCAATTCCAAATGAAACTGTCCTGAACAGAACATAACTTTTTTCATGTAATATTTCTTAGGCCTCTCATGGGTAGCACATAAGAAAGCACAAATTACATTTACAGTGGTATAGCCTTTTCACAATAATGAGGTCAGGATTACCCAGTGTCAAAATCAATTAATGCCAATCATGACCAATGTACAAATGGCAAAACAGCCACGGCAATGATTTTATTAGAGTATTAATTAATTTTCCTATTTAAACCTCAAACAACAGCACAAAAAGGTTGGCTATTAGTATGCAATTTTTAAATTTGTTCGTCCCGAATCTTTAAACAATTTGGCCTTCAATTCTTAAGTAAATACTATGCAAATTAGGAGTAGGCACGAGAGATGTTTTTCTTTTGGCTACAACTTTTTGTGCTTGGGTTTAATTATAACTGGAAACATTCTGTCAACAAAACATTACACCAAATTCCAAACATTTCTGACTAAAACATCTTATTACAAATGCCTATTCAGCAGTCATTCAGTCACCAATTATGTTCTGCTTGACTGGATCCCAAAGATTCCTAACAGACTGACTTATTACTTGTTCTTTTGATGGTACTTCATCCAAGTTATGGCCTAAACAATATTTTAGGTGCTACCCCATTATCAGCATGCTTGTAGTGTACTATCGTATATACACTTTCGTATGAGACCAACTGCATACAGCACAGACCCAGATCTGCCACTGCTTAATGCACCAGCACATCTGGGTCTGTGTAGTTTATTAGGAGTAATCAGTAAAACAAATAACATAGACCCTGATCTGCAGGTGCATTATGCTATGGCAGATCGGGCTCTTTGTTGTTTGTAGTTTCAATTGACTTATAAAGATGGTATTTTAATAAATTGTGACATGACTAGTGCTATCCCATTATCAGTATATAATTTACTATTTTAATAAACCCTGACATGACCAATGGGGTACAGCAAAGACAGTCTGCTGCTTTGTTCTGACTTCTCTGTCTGTCAACTCTGCATTATGTATGTAACCGAACTGTCACACTGTTGGACATGAATTTTTAATGACACACAAGAGTTAACTGATCAGGGTCTGCATTGTTTACAGTTGGACATGACTTATAAGTGAACATGGATTGTATTTATCATGACAAATAATGACTGATGATCACTATAATAACCTACCTATGACTGATGATCACTATAACAACCTACCTATGACTGATGATCACTATAACCTACCACTGTTGATCACTATTATAACCTATGACTGATGATCACTATTATAACCTTGTCAATGACTGATGATCACTATTATAACCTACTTATGACTGAATATCACTGTTATAACCTACCTATGATCACTATCATAACCTGTGACTGATGATCACTATTATAACCTATGACTGATGATCACTATTACAACCTGCTTATGACTGAATATCACTATTATAACCTATGACTGATGATCACTATTATAACCTATGACTGATGATCACTATTATAATCTACTTATGACTAAATATCACTATTATAACCTGTGACTGATGATCATTATTATAACTAACCTATAACTGATGATCACTATTATAACCTATTACTTGTGATTACTATTACAACCTACTTATGACTGAATATCACTATTATAACCTATGACTGATGATCACTATTATAACCTACTTAAGACTGAATATCACTATTATAACCTGTGACTGATGATCACTATTATAACCTATGACTGATGATCACTATTATAACCTACTTATGACTAAATATCACTATTATAACCTATGACTCATGATCACTATTATAACCTATGATTGATGACCATTATTATAACCTACCTATGACTGATGATCACTAGTATAACCTAGCTAAGCCTGAAGATCACTATTATAACCTATGATGATCACTATTATAACTAACCAATGACTGATGATCACTATTATAACCTATGACTGATGATCACAATTATAACCTACCAATGACTGATGATCACTATTATAACCTACTTATGACTGAATATTACTATTATAATCTACCTAATGAAAGAATGATTTGTCAGCAACAAATATTCCAGTATTAGGCACACATAAAAATGTGTTTCCAGTCAGACAACCATCCCAGTTTTTCATTGCCAACCCTTGGACTTTTTCACCCCAGGGTTTAAAAAGAAAGAAGAATTTTTTTACAAATTTCTGAAATTGATTTATGCATCCAATTGAGCTGGTTTAGCTCAATACTTGAAGCACTTAGCGCGCGCCTTAACGCGCCATAGCATATATATAGCATATATATATATATATATATATATACTATATATATATATATATATATATATATATAAAATGATATTTACAAAAAGACCTACCTACCTACCTACCCTAATTTTAAAACAGATGTTGATACAAGAGGCATGTCTTAATCAGCCAACGAAACTGCCATGTTTGCATGAAACATGATGTCATCTTATAATCACATGATACAACAATGCCATCTTATCTCACCCTGGTTCTGGTATTACATTGAAAACTCAAGTTTCTTTCCAGACATTCGTTTGGTGGAATTCCATGGAGTCACACAAGAGGAGTGGTTAAATCTGGTGGAATTCTCATAGAGCCACATGAAAGGAGTTGTTAAATCTGGTGGAATTCCATGGAGCCACACAAAAGGAGTGGTTAAATTTGGTGAAATTCCCATGGAGCCACACAAGAGGAGTGGTTAGATTTGGTGGAATTCCATGGGGCAACACAAGAGTGGCTAAATGAACTCGAGTGGACCATGATATGGTTTTACACTTTCAAAGCTATGCACACTTTATACATGGCTACATAGTGTAGTTGATCATGCTAAAATTCTTTATAGCAGACTCCTTGGTCCATTGATGTATAAAAAAAACCAACTTATTTTTTAATTAAAATAATAAACACATCTAATGTAAGAAAACTGAAAAATTTCAACTCAAAAATACTTTTTGATAAATTTCTTAACAGCATTAAAAAGTTTTATCTACAACTGTTATATAACTTACAGTTGTATACAGTTTTTCTTTCTATTGTAGGCTAATTTACATATAATTATTCTAAATATATTCAATATGATGTTCTCAGTGTTTAATATTCTTGTCTGCAAAAAAAATCACACATTTCTGCAATAATTCTTCAAAATTAAAATATTTAAAACTTAAAAGTGTTTAAACTGTTGGACACTGGGGGTGAGACCAAAGTACAGCCATAGAATCAAACGCACCTTAAATCAGTCTTGGTCACTAAACCACTTGACACAATCCAAAAATGACCATTAACATCTTGATGATTAAGAGTGGGATTGAACATTGTGTTTTGTGGTGTTCAGCATCAATAAAAACACATTTCCAAACCAAGAAATAAAATACATTGTTGATTTAAATTCTTGTCAAGAACTTCTATTGGGTTGCCTAACCCTATCATCTATACTTGATAATGAATATATCATCCTGATTTTATTTCCTTCTACTGTACCTAAATCAAATGTGTCAATAGATCAATGTCAGATCAATTTATCATGCCTTTGCTTACTTGCTTTGCTCAGTAGAGAGAATGACAGATCATGTATAAATACCAGACAGCTATCAATCACCACTGGAACATGAACAAGTCATTAAAACATCATATTGAATAGTTCGCTAATGATGGTGTGTCCCTGGGCAAGTCAATTTACTCTAATTTTCTGAGTAAAACAAAACTGGTTTTGTTTTTATTGGTTTTAACAGATTATTGGCTATATCATGCTGAGGAAATGCCTTTCCCAGGACTCGGACTGGTATAAGCAGGTACTGAACCAGCAACTCTTAGTTTATTAATCAGACACTCTACCAACTGAGCTTTCAGGTATGGATGTGTGGTTAAAACCGTTCTTACAACATAGGGCCACAAAGAAGATTAGTGGTTAAACCAGTGGAGTAACTTTCTAGACAATCATATATTATCATCATCAATATCATTATTATCATTATATTTGTTGTTATTATTATCTCAACTCACAACTGTCTGAACCATTTCTGTGTTACACAACAGTCAAATAATGAAGTCTGTAATGGCTCGTTTCACATGTTATGTTTGAACTAAAGAATATTTTTGTGCATTTCTTCCTTTTTTTTTTAAAAAAACTATTAAATTCAGTTAAAAGTTCAAAATATAATGCTTTCAAAAGAAATATGTTCAAAATTCTCCATGTAAAGCTTTAGAAACTCATTGTAGATTTATTCAGAAGCTGTTTTTGTTGTTGTTGTTGTTGTTGTTGTTGTGGGGCTTAACGCCATTTTTCAGCACACGATAGGCTATACATGGCGGCCAGTATTAATGGTGAAGGAAGAAACCGGGAAATCCCCGGAAAGAACCACCGACCCACGAGAAGCTACTGGAAAGCTTTCTCACATATCCACATTCGCTGAATCATAGACTTGAACCCACGCAGACAGAGGTGAGATGGTAGTGATCCGTAACGGAGAGCACTTTAGATCACTCGGCCACTCGGGGCCCCGAAGCTGTTTTTGCATTTTCTTGTTACAAGTCTTACACTGGTACTATTTCATTCATTAGTGTAGGTAACTTCATTTGATAAACAAATTATTTTATCTATATTTTGCATAGACCTGGAGCTACATTATTTGTTCTGCTGATTACTCTCACAAAACTGCAAAGTGCCCGATCTGCTAGAGCATTATGTGACTGCAGCTCTGGGTCTATGAAGTTTGCAGTTGGATTGAACTTAAAAGTGAATATATACAGTAACTTCAATAAACATGTATAGCCTGTGGACATAAAGCTATCATTACCCATAGACAGGTATTAACTGTTCACCCCAATCAATAATAAACCTATTCCATAAAAAAGAGATTGTAACAATGTTATTACATTTTAATCAAATGGTCATATAGATGAATACATATTTAACAAAATGTCTAAGACAAGAATCTATTTCACTGTTCTAATGTATTTTTAAAAAATAAAAACATATCCAACTATTCAATAATAAATGCTTATGAAATGTGAGCAAGTACAAGTACAGGTTGTAGCCCGTCATGTTTTAAATGAGTCATTATCGACCTTTTGTGTGCAAGATTACTCTTTCAATTAAGGATTGCATTATATCTGTCTTTTATAATCATGCATCGGAGTATCTTATTGTTTTGTAAATATGTGAGGAAAAGATTAGCACAAGTACTCATATGAATGAAAACAATGATTTATATATACGAGTTTGGACAGAGAAATTTAAGAAAACTTTTTCTTACACCAGTACAGTGTTATGGAAGTCTGCAGAATGACAGTAAACAACCACATCATGTTTCAGCACCTCTATAAATATATCCTGATTTTACAAATGCATTAAAATGTGTGTATGGTGGCTATGACCTTGTAAAATTTGAACAAATTTGTTATGTGTGTATTCTTTTATTCACCAGATGTTAACTTTGTAAATTCTTTACTAATTACATGTTTATTTGTTTTAACTGCAGGGCCATTATGCAAACTAGTTGTTAGCTAATTATGTCACTGGACATCTTCAGTAGCCAAGGTTCTGATAGGTTAACCCTATTTATACCATGACAGATCGAGCAGATATTTCTATGCTTTGGGTGTGTGAATTTCATTGGATGTGGCAGCAAGACACCACATTCAATCAAATTAAGTTGTTAAAATTTGAACACTGTTCCTACATGATCAAGACAAGGGAGCACACAACTTGAATGGGCTGATAAATAAGCAATTTTCCACTGCCAGTTCATGTTTGCACAAATACCTTTCACTCAATGGCTTCTCTCTGGTACGTAGTCACACTTTCGATGTTAAACTTACAAAGTACCCTTTTTAAGTCAAATGCCTCCACCACTTTCAGCCAATATACAATGCACCACTGTTATACGCTATTAGTTATACTAAGGGAGGCAACCCATGAACTCCAACGTTGTTAGGCAAAGCACAAAAATATCTGCTTGATCCGCCAAGGTGTAGATAGGGTTAACATATGGCTAGCGAAGATGGTCACTGGATAAATAAAGGATTTTCTTCTTATTATTATTATTTAAAAAAAACAACTCTGAACTATTTCAAACACTGTTCAACCACTGCATTATCTTCATTATGTACATCACCATGAATCAGGGAAAAAGTCACTCTGTACCAGGGGTGACAAGGCCATCCGTTTCACTGACATTAGAATCTTCTATTGAGTAGCAATTGACAACAGTCCTAAGGGTCCAGCAATCCTCAGACGCGTGAGTTTATGATCATTTTATTCCTGAAGAGACTACAAAACGTAAACTTCCAAACTAATCTGAAGTCACTAAGCTACATGCAAAACTTCAAAATAAGGAAAGAAGGACATGGGAAACAATTTAAGGCATATAAAAGCAGTTAGCTAGGAAGGGGTATTGGGGAATTGGGATGGGGGTAGGTGTGTTTCTGTGTGTGTGTGTGGGGGGGGGTAACCACCAAAATGGATTTTGGAGGCATTTCTTTAAACAACAGTTTGTAGAGTCAGCAAATGAATTTTTATGTTAACTTTTTTTTCTCTCATTTGAGGAATAAAAAGCTCCTATATGAATGGTATGAAGATTAAATAAAGTAATCAAAGGCGGGTCAGAAAGGTCAAATGATAAAACATTTGATTATGATTTTTAAATAATCAGTTATGAACAGTGAAAGTCGTCTTCTTGGGAATAAGTCTGTTTAGACCTTCATTTTGGGCACTTTCACTGCATCACAACCTGCCATCAAATTAATGATTCACTAATTCAGAGATAAACTCTTACTGTTTGTTGATCAATGGTGCCAGACATCTTTTTGTATGATGATGACATTGATAATTCCATGAATTTTGGAACAGAGAACATACAGAAGTATGCAAAAATGAACCTTTTCTGTGAAAAAGTTAAAAAATATCTCCAAGCATTTAAAATTAATGATGTTTAATTTTGATGAACAAATCACTAATTTATAATTTGAAACTGATTCCCAACATAAAGTTTCATGATGCTTTATTTGATTTCCTCGTCTTTCAATAAATCTCACTCTTTCTGTCAAATTTCCTTCATTTACACACAAATAAAAAAGAGTAGTTAATCATTTTATATAACACACCTTCACCTTTCAAAACCAATTTAACCTATAATCAGAAGTCACAAAAACCATCATTTTTTCTTTATTGGTAGCAGCAGCTGCCTTTGTCAAATATGAAATCGACAATCCATGGCAACCCTCACTGTACAACTGAAAGCATATTTCTCAATGACCATGACTGAAACATGTGGTACATGTGTATGATAAACTAACTGAAATCATTGTACAGTGTAAATACAATTGTTATAGTTGCAAAACAAACATTCAATGAAACATAATGTCTGCTTCACAGTGACACAGCTACACCTGAAATTATCAAGAACATATCAAAGGCTATCCCCTGTAATAGGAGGTGACTCCAGAAGCAGTTTAATTTGGGTTACCATATTTGAACTTTCAAAAAAGAGGACACTTCAGAGAGTTGGTGTATCTGTATCATTTATCTATAAAGATTTGAGGACCAAAAAGGGGGACATGTCCCACAATAAGAGGACGTATGGCAACCCTAGTTTAAATATTGTTGGCAGTTTTAGAAATAAATTATGGCTGCAGAACCAAATTATGAAGATGTTCCTGTTGATACAGTCAATATGAATCGAAATGTATGATATTGTTACCTTACCAAATTAACTTCTTATTAAGATGTAACATTTCTGTGACATTTGCAGCAGTCATCCTCATCAAACTTTTTCATTGGTACATTTTATCAGACCATCAATTTTTTAAAAAGTTACAACTTAAAAACATATGCAAAAATGTATTAGTAAAGAAATTAGAAGATGAAATTGTGGAAAATGGCTGATCGTTTGCTCATGGATCCAATATTTACCTAGTTCTTTGGAAACTTGAAGGTCCTTCTGCATGAAGGTGATTGCTTTATCTATGTTGCCAAGGCCCCAGTGGGCACTGCTCAGAGCTGAGAAGACAGAACCCCTCAATTTTAAACTACATGTCCCAATCTTGACAGAAGCCTCCAGCATTTGTACTGAGGCATTGTAGTGGCCAACCTGAAGCAGTTCTTGACCAATCACGGAGATGATAACAAATGGGCTCTTTTCTAGCTTTAGCTTTTGAAGCTGCTGGAAAACTGGCTCCAATTTTTCTGAAATGTATCAAAATATTAAGAACGACATAAATTAAAAATAGGACTGTTTTCTGTAACATCATGCACTATAAAATATTGTATCCTTTATATTCAAGATGATGGCATTTTCAATTTAACCTCAGTATTCAATAAATCTATATTAAAAACTTTAGCTGTTCAGCATTTGATATTCCTATCACACCACAGGTAGTCTATGGTACGTTTTTCATTCAACAAAACCTGTCTCTGCTACCATTATTTCATTTCACAATCTGTCCAAGACTGCAAATCCAGTGTTTTTGTTTGCTGTTTTCATTCTATGCCCAATTTTCAACTTTATTGGGCAGAGGATAAATGCTCCTTCCATCTCTCACTTTTGCTTTGAAGCATAATTCAAAATGTTCCTAAGAACACACATTAGACCAATATTGTAGATATGCATTTTGTTATTCAGTTGTTTAGTTTCTTTTTCAATTTGTTCATCTACTCATCCATCTTTCATATGTTCATTTCTACAGCCAAACTCACAATGCCGACTACTTGCCTGTATACAGCTGATGCTCAATTTATGCTACAGATGTGACCCTGAGGTTATGGCATCATGCAAATGTAATTTTCCCATAGGATACTTGTAAATTAAGGAAGTTCTAGGGCAAATAATATCTCCAAGGGCAAATAATACCTCCAAGGGCAAATAATACTTCCAAGTTTTCAAGTGATGATTATTTGAGTATAATTTTCAAACAAATTAATAAATATAATATGTATGTGAACTGCACACACCTAATAGCACATGGCACCAGAGATGGCATAAAACAAGCAGTGGCACAAATCCAATGTTGTTTCTTCATTAAAAATGGTTTTTAAATGAAAGTGCATAAACTAAATTGGCATGTAGCAAGCATCACGTATACTTTGTAAATACTAATACCTCTATATGAAGTCCCTGATTAATCCTTCTGCCTCCAAACATGAACTTTAGCTGGACAGGGGAAACAGATGAGTCCACTTTTTTTAAATAACTGACCACTCTGTCTAGCATGACAACTTTCAAATGACCAAAGATACAAACAAAAAATTCCAGTAATCTACTGATCCAAATAGTTACCCAGCTTGATGTGAATTTTAATCCCTAATATCATCTTCTTTTCTCCATGTGCTTTACCAAGTGACACCTATGTGGCTCATAATTGATAAATGATATAATTTGAAATCTCCGTAACTTCAACATCTCTTGTCCAATATTCACAAAAACTAACTGCGTTCTTAAAATGGGGTTCTATCAGTTACCACTGCTGATTTTTTAAAAAAAATCATTAGGTTAATTTATGAAAGAAATAATTTCCATTTTTCTCAATGAAGTTAAGGCAGCTCAGCTGATGGACTGACAGACATATAATCTGAGAGTCATAAGTTCAATACCCACCCAGGCCAGCCAAGGTCAGCTACCTTGGTGTGTCCTTGGGACAGGCTCTTATCTCTCATTTAGGTACTGTGATGTGACCAATAAAGTATTGAAAGTGTGGTTAAAAGGCAACCAAACTTTTTCCAAGAGGTCTGTTCAACTCTGCAATAGCTTGGACATCTTATACAGCTTGATTGAAAACATGAAAATTGAACATCATCTTGAAATAGAAAACATCTGAAACCACCACATACCAAAAGGACTAATTTATAACCAGCTAGACTGTGACCTTCTGGAGTCTTTATTAATGTAGATATGCAGTCTATATTTGCTTATAAGTTGATTCAGCTGCACAGATCCAGACCTACCATCCAATTATGTGCCAGTAGATCTGGGTCTATGTAGTATTTTTATACTGATCACTATTATGTGACATCAGATCAGAGTCTATGTGTTTGCAGTAGGACTGGGCTTGTATACACACTACCTAGCAAGTTTTACAGTGAATTACCATATATATTCACCTATAAGACGAGTCCAACTGCTAACTGCACAGACTCAGATCTCCACTACACAATGTGCCAGCAGATCTGGGTCTGTGCAATTTATTAAGAGTAATAAGTAGAACAAACAACACAGACTCTGAACTGCAGGTGCATTATGCTACAGCAGATCAGGATCTTTGTTGTTTGCAGTTGGACTTGACTTATAAGCAAATACAAATGGTACTAGCATTTGACAGGCATCTTCTTATCAAATGACAATGACTGCAGATAAATACAAGTGGTCAAATTCACATCACCTATCTCTCTTACTTCTGATGTAACTACTATGCTATTATGCAATCAGTCAGTCCAAATGAGATAAACCCTTCAAAATACTAAACAGAAAAACCACAGTACCCATACTGAAATGATCATGTTAGACAAGT